>PVKS010001893.1:48027-116725 GCA_004027875.1 Aplodontia rufa | reverse complement strand
GGTTCCCGTAGATTATGTGTTGCTTCCAGTTTGGTAAGTCTAGTAAATGAGCTTGACCTTTCACCCAAGCATGAATTTTGCTGTGTCCTCCACAAATGAGGGAAAACATTTGATCCTGAGTCTCTGGGTTTGGCTAATTTCACTCAGCATAATTTCTTCCATTGTCATCCATTTACCTTCAGATGCCATAATATCAGTGTTTCTAATAGCTGAGTAGAATTCCGTTGTATGTAGGTATGTGTGTATGTATGTGTGTATGTGTGTATATACACACATACATACCACAGCTTTTGGAGCCATTCATCCGGTGACATGCATCTGGGTTGATTCCATAATTTAGCTATTACAGTTCCATAATCTATCCATGTTTGATTTCATTTTGTTTAGTTGCTGTGGTAGGCAGAATGGGCTCTTAATCTCTGGAACTTGTACATAAGTTAGTTACATGATCAAAAGGACTTTGCATGTGTAATTAGGTTACAGATCTTAAAATAGGAGGATTATCTTGTGAGCCCTTAAAAGCAGAAGACTTTCTTCAGCTGGAGACAGAAGGCAGAGAGATGTGGCAGAAGAGAACTTTGAGGTGTGAGATGGATTTCATCCTCCACTGGAGGAGAGGGCCACATGGAAAAGATGAGAAAGAATGCAGACAACTGCTAGGAGCAAAGATGAACAGATCCTAAATTGACAGACAGCAAGGAAATAAAACAGGGACATTAAGCCTGCAAGCCTAAGGAACTGAATTTGACCAACCAGGATGGGCTTGGAAGCAGGCTCTTTACTAAGGCCTCTAGTCAGAAGCAGAGACCTGCTGGCCCTTGTCATTTTGGGCCTCTGAGACCCTGGAGAGAGGATCCACCTAAGCCCAGCCTGGACTCCTTGACCTTCAGAAGTGAAATAATTAGTGGGTGTGTTTAAAGCTACTACATTTGGGTGATTTGTTACAATAATGATAGGAAATTAATCTTATCTCTAAATAAAATGGTTATTAAAGAGATATTTTATCTTGGGACTGTTTGTACCCTCTGGCATACTACCAGTAACTCTAGGGGTATTAAGTTTGAGATGCTGAGACAGATTACATGAAGTTCAGTGGATCATCCATCTGATTTCTTTGTTTTAGGTTCTAGACAGTTGTTGAAGAAATTAATCAAACAGTGCTTACTGAGCCAGCTACAAATACATTGTTGTAACTTAACTGGATGGGATACTTGTTGCTGGGGTACTACTCTATGTTTATTTCCCTGTCAGTCTTTTTAATTGACTCTTCCAAAATGCGAATTTCCTACTGATGGCCTGGCTTCCCATCTCATTGCAAATCTCACATAGTACCCTCCTTCACCCCTGTTTTTTAAAGCAAATCAAGTTAGTTGGATATGAGTGCTTATTTCTGCCTTAACCTATACTCTTGACTCTGTCAAAATGAAGCTTTTTCTGTGACCTTGTTCACTCAGTTATTTTCTACTTTTATCTTACTTTTACTTTTACCCCATCTCCCTGCAAAAGCTTGCCTATACCTTGCAGAGAAAAATTTCACTTGACTTGCTGTCATTTCTACTTATGCTCTTTCTCCTACTAGAACGCACTGTATTCTCAGCTTTTAAAATAGTGCCTGGCAACTGGGGGGTACTTACTATTTGTTGAAAAAAGAATCTGCTTTTCCTCTATTCTTCTGTATCCAGACTTTTTAAATGAGTTTTTAATGTGAAATGTCTTGGTACATATCAGTTTATATAGTTTGTCTTCATTCTTTAATAACCACATATGGTAATTTGTTTAACCATTTCCTTATTTGAGATATTATTTATATTTTTATTATCTGTAATATATTTTAAAATAGTAGTTACAAAATGGTAGAGAAAGTCTTATAAAGGTAAACAAAAGGACAAAGATAATATAGAATGCATAAAAGTTGAACGATCAGTTTGAATGTTCCAATATCCAACTGATGGGACTTCAAGCAAGAACAAAGAAAATAGATGATTATTAATAATGGATACAGGAAAATTTGCCAGACCTGAAGTACTACAAGCTTCTACATTGAAGGGCTTTCTAATTGCATAGCAAAATTGATGAAAAAAGGATTAAATCAAGAAAAATACCACAAGAAAAAAAGGGAAGATCCTAAAAGTTTAGTAGGGAGAGGGTGTCAGGAGAGAATGAAAATGAGGTCATGTTAAAGTTGAATGAAACAGAATGGCATTGAATTCATTGGCAGCAGTGGATACTAGAGAAAGTTAGACCAAAACCTTCAAAACTGAAGGAATTTTGTGTTCAGAAATTGTTGTTGCTTGCCCACCTGCACCCCTCACTGGGGCATCACACAGGCGAGGCAAGCATTCTGCTACTGAGCTACGGCTCCAGTTCTTTTCATTTCATTTTTAGACAGTGTCTCACTAAGTTGCCCAGGCTGACCTCAAACTTGGATCCTCCTGCCTCAGCCTCCCAAATAGCTGAGCCACTGTTCCTGTCCTTTCATGTTACTTTCTTAAGGTCCTGAGGATGTACTTCAGCAACACTGGGGTATGAACAAGGAAAGGTAGAATCAGGATCCACAAAACCATGACTCTACTCCAGAAAAGCAGGAAAAGAAAGCAGCAAAGGTGGCACATACTGTGTGGATGACCTAGAAGATAAGCCGTCAAAAATACAGTGCAGTGAGGAGACGGAGAACTTGGGGGAGCCTTCTGAGTACAAAATGATCAGCAGTTGAAGAAAAGCAGAGGAAAACATTGAAGGAGGAAAGAGAAATTCTAGGGAAAATGAGAGGCTCTCCGAGGACAGCCTTCTGAAGTTGCAACAGTGTAGCACTAATTATTAGTTCAACCCACAATAATTATATCAGAACAATAGCCTGGAAACCTGAAGGTATTTTTGTATCCTAATCTGTAATAATATGAGTAAATTGGGAGTGTCTGAAGTGAATGAGCCAGAGTTGTAGCATAAGCACAGTATTTAGGGAAATGCTGTAGTCATCCAGTAGAAACAACCGAGAGTTAAAATTAGTTGTGTTTAAAGATGAAAACTGGGTACTTTCAGACAGTAGGGAAATTGTCTTTATTGCAATCTTTTAATAGTGTTTGATTTTGTAAATATAGATGAGAATTACTTTGATAATAAATTACAAATGTTGAAAATAAATTATATATCTTGTAAAACATTTAGACCATATAAAAAGACATGACAGAATGAAAAATCACCTTTACCCTGTCACTCAGGAATAACTGCTGGTATTTATTTCAAAATATATTCTGTATTTAGTATTTTGGAAATACTTTCACACTAATGATCATCATACGCTGTTGTGCTGGATCATGAACGTTTCACTTAAAATATATTCTTGTCTTTCCATGTCAGTCTAGATCTACATCAACTTTTTTTTTTAAGAGAGGGACAGCGAGAGAAAATTAATTTTATTTAGTTTTTCATGTGGCCTTCATTGATCTGACACTTCATTGTGTAAGTGGTGCTACAATTTGAACCTGCATCCTCACCCTTGCCAGGTGAGCGTTGTAACCACTGAACCACCACTCCAACCCCCCACATCAACATTTTGAGTGATTGAATAATACTGTCTTTTATAGGCATGTGTGCTGAAATTTATCCAACTAGAATACTTTTAATTCTTTTGCATTTTTAATCACATATCCATGGTAGATACCCTTGAAGAACTCATCTAGACTTTGTTTTGCAAGAATTATGTTCCAACTGGGATGAGAGCCCTGATAATCATGTGGCCCTCTCAAACCCTTGCCTACTGGACCAGCCAGATAATCTCCCAGAAGTGGAAAAATTAAGATTCAAATATGCTACACAGTCTCATTTAAACGAAACATGCTCCAGATAAGCAGCCTTAGAGCTCCAGAGAAAGAGAGTAAGACACTGAACTTGATAGTGAAGCCACCTTGGTTCCTAGTGGGTTTCCAACATATTTCCAGGGTTTACTTTTTGTACTCCAGGCACTGTAATGGAGATACAGTGATAGAAGGAACAAGGCAGAAAAGGTCATTCCCTCTCAGAACTTTTATGCTAATGGGAAAAGATAATAAAAAAGATAAATAATGGAGTGTGCTAAAAACTATAAAATAAGTAGGCTAATGGTGTCAAGGGGAATGGGATCAACGAAAGACTTTCAGAGGTGATGTAAGAGTGAAAGGGTGAGGGCAAGCCAGAGTAGATAAAAACTGGGTATCCCTGTGGGGGTTGGAAGGTTGAGGAACTTAGTAAATGAGAAGGTCCTGAGAAGATAGGAAAGAGCTTGATGTGTTTGAACAACAGAAAGGAGTTTAGGGTCACTGACATGATAGAAGCCGCAAGATTATATTGAGGTGAATGTGAGGAATGCAGGGTTAGAACCAAAGCATTTAAGGAGTTTGGACTTTAAATCTGGTGGAAAATTGTTTAAAAGTCTCAATAGAGAAGTGCCATGCTTTGATTTTTAAAATGCCTCTTGAGTGATGGCTATTCTTTGCCCTTGAGCCCTGTTAGATATCCTTGTATTTTTTTTTTTTAAGAGAGAGGGATAGTGAGAGAGACAGAGAAAGAGAGAAACAACTTTAGTTTTTCACATGGCCTTCGTTACTCCAACACTTAGTTGTGTATGTGGTGCTGGGTTTTGAACCCCGGTCCTTGTGCTTGCCAGACAAGCGCTGAAACCGCTGAGCCACCGCTCCAGCCCTCCTTGTATTCTTACGTTAAATTCTTAAAAACAAACAAAAAACAATAGAAGACCAGTTAGCTAGTTTTAGATATCATTTGCAATTACTTGCATCCAAAAAAAATTTATATATATATATATATATGTGTGTGTGTGTGCGCGCGCTAGTAACTATTTGTGTATACAACCCTAAGCGCTTTCAAAGAATAATTTCCATTTTGCTTATCCTTTTGTCAGTTAATGGTCACTTGGATTGTTTCTACTTTTTGGCCATTGTGAATAATGCTGCTTTGAACATTCTTATTCATATAAAGGGTTTGACTTGTATTTGGTCAAGTCACTGTCCTCTTTTCCTTTGTGAAGATTAGCATCTTTCTTATCATGGTGGAAGAGCCTTCTCTTACCTAGAGACTATTGAAGTTTTCACCTGTCTTTATTGTAATTCCAGGAGCTTTAAAATACCTTTTAAGATCTTTACCCTATACTCTGTCAATTACCTTCATTTAAAAAATTGTCCAAGTATTCCAAAAATATTGCACTGTTTATTTTGTCAACTTCTAGAAAGAATTTTAATGGTATTCTAACCAACATTGGGTTAACTTTACAGATATAGGAAAGAATTGCCAATTTTGAATTTTTCTGTGCTGCAATGTTGCGTGTCTCCTTTATTTGATTTTTTTCTCTTGTGTACCATTTCCTGTAAGATATGTTTTCCTTATAAAATGTATTTCTAGGTGTTTATGTTGTTGCTATTATAGCTGGTTCTCTGCCTCTCTCCACCCCTTCTTGTATTTTGAAATGGTTATTTCATTATATTAGAAAAGTTTTGCTTTTGACTACTAGCCAGTGTATTGACTTTTTCTCAGTTGTAATTGTTTTTGGTTGATTCTCATGTTTTCCCAAAAAAGAAGAGGTCACCAGGATAACAAAGTAGGAAAAAAATACCCTGAAGGAAAAGTTGAGTTTGTTAAAGGAACTTAGAACCTTGCATGGCATTGAGCTTATCAAGTCAAGGAAGGTTTATTTGAGGAAGCATATGATTTAAACAGAAACCTGAAAGCTGAAGTAGGAGATAGCCAGATAGGTCAGAGGGAGAGCTTCCAAACAGGGACCAGCGTGTGTGGTGATCTGGAGGGCCCAGGAGCAAAGATGAGGGCTGGAGAGGTAAACTAGGCTCTTGAGGCCATGCTAAGAATTTACATCACACCACTTCTCATGTGCTATTGCTGGACATTTTTGAACAGAGGTGGATCACATTCAAATTTACTCTTCAAAAGGATTAGCCTATCAGCCTGTGAAAATGGATTAAAGACAAACAAGTGGAAGAAGGGTTCAGTTGTGAAGTAGTTGCAGTAGTTAGGGCAAACCTGCTCATCTTGGACTAGGTTATCATTTATCTCATTCTTCTCTCTTTAGCCCTTTAGAGTAAAATAAAGATGAAAATTTTCTTGGCTTGAAAAATTTTTATATTGGAATTGGCCACTAGTAGGGTACATCTTTTTATTGCATGGCTTATAACTTCATAAAAAGCATCCACTGATGTTTTTGTCAGGTTTCCTATGTTATTCGAGATGAAGTGGAGAAGTACAATCGGAATGGAGTCAATGCCCTGCAACTGGATCCAGCGCTAAATAGACTTTTCACAGCTGGTCGAGACTCCATCATAAGAATATGGAGTGTCAATCAGCACAAGGTAAGGCAGGAGATTAAGTGTACATTTAAAAATCTGTAAATTTATAAATTTTGTATGAATTGTAATACCTTTTTTCAGCTTCTGATTTAATCTCTGAGCAAGCACCAAGTTTTTTAGTATACTATATATAAAGACACTGAAGCTAGAATTATGTGAGCCTCTGAGAAAAATTGCTCCTAGGAGAGTTTCAGAAGTGTTTTAGCTAAGGCAAGGACTCCATAAACTAGGTTTACTTTAAGAGCTTTCTGCTACAAAGGACCAATGATATTTGGCTGGTAGGGAGTGATATACTTTCAACAACTTTTCTGCTTTAAGTATGACTCCCCCAAAAGTCTCGTGATAACCATACTTTAAAAAAGTTTATGCGTTTACACTTCTAAGCAATCTTGAACAAATATTTGATTTTCTTCATTTCAAAGTAATTGGGGTTCCCAGAAAACCTAAAGGGCCCTATTAGATTATATAAGGTTGGTGTGAAACCATGAGGATAGCATGCTTTCCTTCTTCAGAAGTTTTAAAGTCTGCTTTCTTAAATGAGAAACTGGACTTAAATATATAGAAAAATTGGTGCTGCAATAGTGGCTCAGCAGTTACATTGTTTTGCCTGGCATGTGCGAGGATGTGGGTTCAAACCCTAGCACCATGTACTCAACAAAGTGTCAGAGCAATGAAAGCCATATGAAAAACTAAATAAAATTCATTCTCTCTCTCCCCCTCTCTCTCTTTAAAAATAAATAAATAAATATATGGAAAAATAAATCCCACATCAAATAGGATGAAACTCTTTTGGTATTTTATTTGAAAGCCTGTATTATGAATGACATAGAAAAAAATTGATCAAGGAAGGAAAGGAAGTATTTCTCAAGTTCTTAACTATGTGCCAGACACTCTTGGCACTTATTTCTACCATGATTTTAATTCTCATGCTAATCCTTCATGGCAGCTCTTAGAGATTCATCTTCATAGATGAGAAAACAGTATCAGAGAAACCTATGGTTAAATGACTAATAAGTGTCAGAGAATTAGCACCAGCCTTACTTAAAAACTCTGGTTCTAGACCTTGTATTTTTGAGTCTGCGTCTTTAGCAAGCTCTAGAAGTCTGATGTTCAGTGCCGAAAAAGAGCTACACTTAGCAGAGCTGCTAGATGAGGTTTCTCTAAATGGACTTAGTCCAGCAGGCTTTGAATTCTTTCACAGTAGAAGCAGTGGTGGCCTAGTGTCAAAAGTTAGAAAACTGTTTATGTTTGGCTTTGAAATGTACTATATTTAAATTGAGATGTCGCTTTTTTGGGAATTCAGTTTTTCAAACAAATTAAGGAAAAAGTTCAAAAGAACTAATGTGGAAGAATCTGGAAATCTTCCTGACCTGCCTGCAAACATCTTTTTCTGATTGTTCTTTTATGACAGAATTAAATAGCATCATTTCTCAGGCAGGCATGAGGAGACTTATTTTCTTTTTCCATGAAATGTCTCAAACTTAGACCTGCTTTGGTATACTTTGTAACTAACTACGTTCTTTAAAAGTTGTCTTCTGGTAATTAAGCCAGATGAAGGGAGTATAGAAGAGTCTTTAGTTACTGGATTGAAGTGATGACACAGATAGTATACCCTCAGAGTTTTTCTTCTCTGAAGGACTTTGTTATCATGAAGAAAACATACAAAACTCATAAGGTAAAAACAGCAGGAGGAGGAAGTAGAAAGCAGAAGCCTTCGTCTTCCTTTGCCATCATACCAAACTCCTTACCCTGCTCCTCAGATTCATTTCTGCGCCTGCTGGCTACTGTGAGCCTTAACCACCATAGGAAATAACAGTTAAGCATTTATGCTGGTAACCTAGCCTTTCATTACTGGTAAACTGTCCTGAAACAAAACTATTTCCATCTGTTATCTGGAAGGATCAGCGATTCAGTCAAGTTCTACTCTGAATTCAATTGTCATTTTTAAGACCTTAGAACACCATGTTACATTAATTGAAGAATCTAAACATATCTAGAATTTGTAATTGTTTTATTCTCCAATATAAACTTATGATTTTTCTTCTAATCCAGCAAGATCCATATATAGCATCTATGGAGCACCATACTGATTGGGTAAACGACATTGTACTCTGTTGTAATGGGAAAACATGTAAGTATTTCTTTGAATTATTGAGCTTTTGGAAGTTTATAATTCACTTTGATATATTTCTATATAAACTTTTTTAATTGAAGTATAAAATACATAAAAGTACACATACCTTGAGATTACAGCAAGCCCCTTTGTGCCACCCTTTCAGTCATTGTGCCTTGCCCCCAAAGTAAATTCTCCTCCGTCTTCTGAACACCATACATTAGTTAACTTGTATTTGGGCTGTATAGCAGTAGACTCATATAATGTATATATATTTTTTTCTTTAATCTTATTGATACCTCTTTTACTTTTATTTTGGTGGGATCCATTTCTTGGTTTTGCAGTCTGAGAGAAATTTCTCTGTCCAATTAGTTAGGCATTCACCTGGAGCATTAGAAAAGTTTGCCCTGCCTATTAAAAATGTGTCTGTGTGTGTGTATCTGAAGCAATATTCAATGATAGGTTCTAGAGAGATCTTTGAAGAGTGTATGAGTATGAACATTAGTGTGAAATAATGTTACTTTGTTTTAAGATAATTTTAAAGTTATTACAAGTCATACTACTAAGGATTTTGCTAATTCTTTGCCTCTTCTAGTAATATCTGCATCTTCTGACACAACAGTAAAAGTATGGAATGCACATAAGGGATTTTGCATGTCAACGTTAAGAACACATAAGGTAAAACACCTAACAGTTCTCTGTGTCCTTAATCTAGTATTAGAATCTCAGTACTTTGGCTCATTTTTTAAATTTTTTTATTAAGACTTTGGCTCATTTTTAATTGATCTACAGAGTAGATCATAGTATGTCTGTTCTGTTACAGGATTATGTAAAGGCATTAGCATACGCCAAGGATAAGGAACTGGTAGCATCAGCTGGATTGGACAGACAAATATTCCTTTGGGATGTGAATACTCTAACAGCATTGACTGCCTCAAATAACACTGTCACAAGTAAGGTGTTTGAAAAAAATTTTCTTTGAAAGTGATCTAAGTTGACATAAATAAAGAATGGTTTATAAAACATCTTTGATAGGTTTGCATCGAGACAGTGGTTCATATTTTGAGAGTGCTTCTACCTACAGCGTTCTAGCCCCCAAGAGTATGATTGAACAACAAGGAGATAGTTCCTCACTGCAGTCTAAACATGGTAACTTCTCCAGGTGTAAACCTGGTTGTTTTTTGTACCTGTGCATGTCTTAGCTCCCTAGCTAAAGTATAAGTCCCTGCCGGGTAGAAGAGTGTGGTATCACTACTTTGTATCTCCCACAGCATTGCCTGACTTAGGCCCACACCCTTAGCAGGTATTTTTGAAGGAGGTGGTGATTACCTGACAAAATAGGCAGTTTTTTGACTTCAGAGTGTTACCATATATTAAGAGCTTTTGAGTTAGTGGCCAATGTGGAAAATACCTGGGGAAAGAAAAAGAAAAAGAAAAGGTTTCCATTGCCAGTTGAGAAGCAGCGTTTTCAGAGCAGCCCTGAAGATTCTAGCCAATTCCAAAAGAACCCAGGCAGGATAGGGTGCTCAAGAGGCAATTCAGAGACATTCATAGCAGGTTAATAGCCTGGCTATTTAATCAAATAATAGATCTCCAATTATCAGGTTAGATTTAAATAAATCTAGATTTGAAATTCAAAATCGTGCTTGACCCAACCTCCTAGAACCTTCTAGGCCAGATGTCAAAGGGGACTTGTAGGAGCACATTTTTAACAAAGCTTGGAATGGAAGACATCTAGAGCTCTACGTTATAGTTCCAGCTTGTCATAACTCAGTGGAGTGCTCCCATTAGTGTAGCTAAAATGTAACCCAGTATGTTTCAAGAAGGGCAAGTTGGGAGATTGATATATATAATTCCTTGAATGTTGTTTTACCTGCTGGAAACAGTTGAGGATCTAAACTGAATGCGCCCCTCGTTCCTCTTGATTTTTACCTGTACACCAATCTCTAGTCCCTGCTGGGGGCTGTCCTGACATTAGGCTCTGTCTATCTGTAAGGACTTAGTCAAAGAGACACTAAAAGAGGAGGGAACAAAGTGATAAAAAGAATTGTTACAAGGTCAGAGACTAGGCTTTGTGGATATGTTTCTGTTGTTGATATTTCTTAGAACCATTTAGAAATGATATCATAAGTTTTTTTAAGATTATAGAAGAAATACTAATAAGTTAACATTGAGTGAATACTTAGAAGCAGGCATTTTTCTAAATACCTATATTAACTCAATTACTGTGATAACTTCTCAGTATGTTTATGTATTGTAGAATTATGATGATACCGCATAGTTTTATATGCAGCTTTTCACTTCAGTAATACTGAGTTTTGAATCAAAGGACATGAACATGATTCTTGCCATTAAATATTACCTTGTTTTTTGTAATGAATTGGTGTGTGAAAATGGATTTTTGTTTTGATATGTATTTCCTTGAATAACAGTGAGTTTGGACATTTTTTCATATTTATTGGCACACATATATCTTTGAAAACACATTCTTGATGTGAGTAGTTTTTAAATCAGTGCCATTCAGTTTAGCAAATATTTATTAAGCACTTCTGCATATTCAGATCTGCGAAAGATAGGAATTTTGATAATCATACCATTGTTCAGAATATCTCCATTATAGGTAGATTCCTTTTCTTTAAAGTATTCATAAAGATAAGATTCTCTAAATTGCATAATTGAACTTGTAATGTTTGCTGACTAGTTACTAAACAGCTAATGATTTTGTTAACATTTAGCTCCATTTGTCTTCAATAGCTTCTTCTTTAAGTGGGAACAAAGATTCCATTTATAGCCTGGCCATGAATCAGCTGGGAACAATCATTGTATCAGGGTCTACAGAGAAGGTAAGGAAGGGGGAGCTTAGAGAACGTGTTTGAACCCAAGAAAGCAAACCAAAATAATTTCATTTGTGTAATTATTAAAAATTTAGACAGTGATTTTTGTCTCAAGGATGCTAAAAGAATGGTGTTATTTGAATAAATAAGAGCACAACTATGTATGTGACACTGTGTATATGGTGATGTGGGGGTAGGGGCTGTGTATATTCTGGCATTAGACTTCTTTCCTAAGGTTAGGAGCCTAGGCAGTCATTGGCTGAAGCAATATTTCCTTCTCAGAATTTAATGACATATTAAAAAAAAAACTCATCAGTTATTTAAATTTGATTGTGTATATATTCTGTTTGTGTAATATTCTGTTAAAATTCACAGGTTTTAAGGGTATGGGATCCAAGAACATGTGCAAAACTAATGAAGCTTAAAGGGCACACAGACAATGTAAAAGCATTGCTGTTGAACAGAGATGGCACACAGGTACGCAGTTTCATCCGAATATTATCTAATGACCTTGTCTGAAATTTCCCTACTTTGTATATGATTGCCACACATATTATAAATTATAAATTGCCTGGGGCTGGAGCGGTGGCTCAGCGGTTTTGGCACTTGCCTGGCAAGCACAAGGACCGGGGTTCAAACCCCAGCACCACATACACAACTAAGTGTTGAAGCAACTAAAGTCATGTGAAAAACTAAATAAAGTTATTTCTCTCTTTCTCTGTCTCTCTCACTGTAAAAAATAAATAAATAGATAAATTGCCTAGTTTTTAATCTTTAAAGTACTAAATTGCACATATAATAATCTACATTTAAAATTTTTATTTGCATCGCTTTTATGAAAGGCAAAACAAGAATTTCCTTAGAATAAGTCTATGGCTGACGGATGTATATAATTATGGTGCATACAAGCTCAAATAACTAAAAATGTTACCTGAGTAAAGCAGGAGGAAACTTTGGAATTGAATTATAATAAGTGGGGAAATTTCAACAGTAGTCTGGAGCACTTTTCATTAGTTCACCGTATCGGTTTCATTAGTTGACTTATAGTCTGTAAGTTTAATTTTCTAACTATGCTTAGAGTCAGCATGTCAAAGAAAAACACATCAATAGTGTTTGAACATTACCTTAGTTGGCTACATACTTTGTGAATTAGAAGTCTGAATTAAAGACTAGAGCTGAAAGTAATGAAAGAGTAAAAAATAACACAAGGAATCAATATAATGAAAAGTTGGTTCTTTGAAAGGATACATAAGATTGATCAAACTCACCAAAAGATAGAAGACCCAATTTAATAAAATTAGCAATGAAAGAGGATATATCACCACAAACATTACTGAAATCCAATAAATTAGAATATCCTAAAGTGGATAAATTACTAGCACATATGACCTACCAGAATTGAATCAATACGATGTAGAAAAACCTAAACAGACCAGTAGCAAGCCATGAGATTGAAGCAGTAATAAAAAGCTTTTCAACAAAGAAAAGCCTGAGACCAGATGGATTTAAAGCGGAATTCTACCAGATCTTTAAAGAAGAACTAATGCCACTGCTCCTTACATTATTCCATGAAATAGAAAGGGGAAGGAGACACTTCCAAATTCATTTTATGAAACCAGTATCACCTTGAGGCCTAAATCAGATAAGGATATAGCAAGGAAAGATAATTACAGACCAAAATGCTGATGAACATAGATGCAGAAGTCCTTAATAAAATATTAGCAAATGATATTCAACAACACATTAAGAAGATTGTACATCATGATCTAGTTGGTTTCATTCCAGGGATGCAAAGATGGCTCAATGTATGTAAATCAATAAATGTAATTCTCCGTATAGGTAGAATCAAAGATTTAAAAAAATCACATGATCATCTCAGTAGATGAAGAAAAAGCCTTAGAATTCAGCACCTGTTGATAGTAAAAACACTGAAGAACCTAGGGATAGAAATAACTTGCCTCAGGGCTGGAATGGTGGCTCAGCAGTTACAGCACTTGCCTGGCATGCATGAGGATGCCACCACCACGAAAGCTACGTGAAAAACTAAATAAAATTCATTCATTCTCTCTCTCTCTCTCTCTTTCTCTTTCACTATCCCTCTTGCTCTTTAAAAAAAGAAAGAAATGACTTGCCCCTACATCATGAAGAATATATATACAACAAAGTCACATTTAATGAATGGGGGAAAACTGAAAGTTTTTCCTCTAAAATCAAGAACAAAATAAGACTGTCCATTTTTACCGTTCCTATTCAATATAGTACTGAAAATTTTAGCCAGAGCAATTAGGCAAGAGAAGGGGGAAAATGGATACAAATTGGAAGAGAAGAAGTCATATTATCTCTGCTTGTTAATGACAATCTGAAAAGCTTTTCCAGAAGATTCTGGAACTAATTCAGCAAGGCAGCAGGATATAAAATTAATATATAAATATCAATAGTTCTCCTGTATACCAGTAATGAATCTGCTGAAAAAGAAATTAGGAAAAAAATCCATTCACAATATCCTCAAAAGATAAAATACCTATAAATAAATCTAACCAAGGAGATGAAAGAGTTCTACAGTTACAATTTTAGAACACTGAAGAAAGAAATTGAAGAAGATACTAGAAGATGGTAGACCTCCTATATTCATGGATAGGCAGAATTAATATTATTAAACTGCTCATAAAACCAAACAATCTACAGATTCAATGCAGTCCCCACAAAAATTATAAATTGTGGCCTAGTTTTTAATCTTTAAAACTAAATTGCACATATAATAATCTACATTTAAAACTTGGAATTCTTCACAAAATTAGAAAAACAATCCTAAAATTCATATGGAAGACCTTGCCAAAGCAATTCTAAGGAAAAAGCAATGATGGAGGCATCATAATACCTGGTTTTAAATTATACTGTGTATCACAGAGCTGTAATTAAAGTGGCAGACCAGTGGAACAGAATAGAGGACACAGGGACAAACTCTCACAGGTAAGTTATCTAGTCCTTGACAGAAGTACCAAAAACAAGTTGGCAAAAAGCCTTTTTAACAAATGATGCTGGGGAAAGTGGATATCCATATGTAGAAGGATGAAACTAAGTTCCTTTATCTCACCCTGCATAGAAGTCAACTGAAAAATCAATCAACGGTTTAGGAATTAGACCAGAAACTTTGTGACTGCTAGACAAAAACGTCGGGTCAAAACTCCAACATATAGGTGCAGGCAACAACTTCCTCAATAGGACTCCTAAAGCTCAGGACATATTACAAAGAACTAATAAACCTAGCGGCATCAAATTGAAAAGCTTCTGCATAGTTCAATCAATAATCGGTGGACTAAACAGAATAAATACAAATGGCCAACATACACGAGCAAATGTTTAACAGCTTTAGCAATCAGGGAAATGCAAAGCAAAACTAAGACATCATCTTCAGTTAGAATATGAATGATCAGTAAGTAACAACAAATAACAATAGGTGGAAGATCTGCTTGTAACCTTTCTCCTGACAGCTTCTTTGTTGGTTAGTTTCTTGGTTCTCTTAAAAGTAGTGGAAGAGGAGACTAAAATTCTGATACTCCTAGCAGTTTGGGGAATTTTCTCATTGTATGTTCATTTATTGTTACACCTATCCAGAGTTCTAAAGGCCCCTTAAAGTCACAAGTCAGGCCAATAAATCTTCAACATCCCCAAAAACCTTAGGTATTGGAACCTTCCAAATCGTCAAGGCCACAACTATCTTCTCTTGGAGGCTCTCAATTACTTAATTTCATACTCCAGCACCAGCAGTTGCTTACTCCTTGGGGCATTCTTTTTCCCGGGGAAATGAAGTTTTTATTCTCTTTACAAGTCACCACAGTAACTGGTCCAGAACAGTAAGCATGCTGAGTGTGGATGTGGGGTAACTAATTCAGCCTGTTTCCGTTAGACTCACAGTGTGCTCAGCCCTGATTTATGTTACGTGCCATCAACCTCAATGTCATTGAGGCTCCTGAGCCTTCAAAATTGTCAGACTTACTAATGTTAACTCACTTGAGGCACATATGGGAAGTGATCATGGTCACAGAGAGAAAGTGGTGAACCTGGAACTAGATCTTGCTTCTGATTCCTATCAGTAGGATCTAAAAGTCTTGGCAGGATGTTAGGAATCTAGAGCCATGAGAGAAAGAATGAGACAGAGATGTGACCCAGGACTCCAAAAGGCTTGCTGGCCTACTGCAGTGTTTGTCAGGCTTGGGGTACGTCAGAATCACCTGAATAGTCTGTTAGAGCACTCACTGCTGGCTTCACCAGAGTTTCTGCCTCATTGGGTCTGGATGGGACCCAGGAATTTTCATTTTTAACAAGTTGCCAGGGGAGATGGATGCTGCTGGGACCACTGCCATTTTATCTTCAGCTGTTTTTAAACTCTGGGTGTGCTGTTGCACATCTGTAATCCTAGTTACCTGGGAGACCCCTCTGAGGCAGGAGGTTGGCAAGTTCAAGATCTGCCTGGGCAACTTAAGAAGAATCTGTCTCAAAGAAACAAACAAAAAAAACTCCTCTTCTGTTAGTAATAGGAATTCAGAACAGGACTTGCCTGCAGGATTTACTAATTATCAACAAGTGGCCAAAGAGTGCAAAGGCAGTTTTGCTCAGAGGCATCCCCTGCTTGAGCATATACTGTTGGCCTTTGATCATTTCAGACTGTCTGAATTGAAGCCTTTATCAGAGAGAAATACAGGTTATTAGAGACAAGTGTTTGGCTGTGTAGAGTCAGTGAAGAACCAGGCACAAAGTACAGGAAAGCATGAACTTTGTAGCAGGTGTCTAACCTTCCTTTTGTTTGTTTGCAGTGCCTCTCTGGAAGTTCTGATGGAACAATTCGCCTTTGGTCCCTTGGTCAGCAGAGATGTATAGCAACATACCGAGTCCATGATGAAGGTGTTTGGGCCCTGCAAGTCAATGATGCCTTCACGCATGTGTATTCTGGAGGAAGAGACAGGAAGATTTACTGTACAGACCTAAGAAACCCTGATATTCGGGTGCTAATTTGTGAAGAAAAGGCACCAGTTCTCAAGGCATGTCGCATATTGTAGTTCACACTCATCATCCAAGAAGAGCGAGTCTGTTCAAACATGCATCAGCTGTGTAGTTAGGAAAAAAGATCTTTACCATAAGTAGCATTTTTTTTTAAGAGAGACAGAGAAAGAGAGAAAGAACTTTATTTAGTTTTTCACATGGCCTTAGTTGCTCTAACACTTAGTTGTGTACGTGGTGTTGGGGTTTGAACCCAGGTCCTCGTGCTTGCCAGGCAAGCGCCGAAACCGCTGAGCCACCGCTCCAACCCCTCATAAGTAGCACTTGACAGGGAAAGGAAGAGTGGGCACCTGTCTGGATGGAAAAGTGTTGGTTTAGATACTCATGGGTCAGTGCTGGAACAATTTTGTAAGTCACCTGTAGAAGAAATTGTGACTTCTCAGGTTTACCAGTAATGCACAGCTCTCCCCCTGGTGAATTCTAATGCAATTATTTCACACTTGTTCTTGAGCTTACCTGACTGTCCTGATCTGTTCTTAGGAGGAGCATGAGCAGTTAAGGCTACTGTGAGCAGGCAGCAAAGCAGAGGAGGTCTAGGAAGTGTGTCCACAGCCTTAGGAGTAAGGAGGTAGAAAAGTACCCCTGAAGGAGAAGAGGGAGCAAACTGCTTCATACTCCATAGATTAACTACTTCAAAGCAGTTCTGACAGTCAGCATCTGTGACATGGACCAACCAGTAATCCTTAGAAAAACAAAGAGCTGAGGCTGAGGTAGTAATAATACTTACACAGCATGTGGACAGGCAGCAGGTGGAAGGAAAGAGACAAGCCTGGAAGAGAAACTTTCTGCACTGTGAGTCCTACAGATGCCAGGATCTCTTGGCTGTTGAGAAGAGATGAAAAGAACTTGGCACAAACATATCCATATATTATAAAGAGCCTTACTTTGAACTGATAGCCAAGAGTCCAGCTCTGTTCCACCATTCCAGAACTTGCACTTTCCAAGTATAGGAAGAACAGCGAATAAATGTAAAGTACTTGTGTAATATGTACTTGTACATATTACTGTATTTGTGTAATATGTTCCCGGGTGTCCCAATCTTAAGTGAGGGTACTTTTTTCAGTTTTGCTGTGTGGTTAGAATTTTTTTTTTAGCTATGTTTTCAAAGAAAAAAGAGATATCTTTCCTGTTCTTAAGAAAGAACACAAAAACTAAGGTAGCAAAAACAAAATTGTGGAAAGTCTTTGTTCTTTTGATTGTATCCATTCAGGTCCCTCAAATTAACCACACTTAAAACTTTTCAGCCTCTGTATTCATGCGCTGTTGCTCCTATTACACTTTTACAGGGCTATGAATTCCTTTAGCACAGAGATTCTGTATTCTGCATAGTCAACATGCAATTGTTGAAAGAAGGAGTTAATATTTTATAATGTGTAGCTAAGCCTGGCAGCTTAGAAGAATCACCCTTCCTTGAAGCAGTATTTTTGTGCTTTGTTTTCAGATGGAGCTTGATAGATCAGCTGATCCCCCTCCTGCAATCTGGGTCGCAACAACTAAGTCAACAGTAAATAAATGGGTAAGTGAGCCACTGAGTTCTTAGCAAAGATTTATAAACACGTGGTTCATTATCTTAGACCTTCCAGATACCAGTAATAGCAAGTGCTCAGTATGACCATGATGCTTAGTATGTCTCTGGGCAATGGAAAATAATCTGAAAGTCCCTATGAATATTGGTGTGATCCTGAGGATCATTCTAAAGTTAGTTGTTGAAACAAAGCCCTGATACCTTTGTCATGAGCCAGGATGCATATTTGATGTGCCTAGAACAGGCTCTGTTGCTCAGTGAAAGCAGTATTAGCACAGCATCCAGCCTCAGGAAGCTACAGAGACTCATCAGGGTTCTCATCTTTCTACATGTAAGAAAAGCAGAAAATTTTGCTTTCAAATTTATTTCCTTTGTCTTCATAGCATGAAGAAAAGGAATAGAAATTGAATAGGAGGGATAAAAGTCATTTAAAGTGTTTTTTTTTAAGTACTTTTAACTTTGAAATCTTTAGCAAGATGTAAGTTATCTTGCATACCAGACTATTTATGGATTACAAAAAAGGTGTTTGTGTTTATTCCTGTTTAAATGCAGGCCAAATTATCTCTCAAAGATCTTGTAGAAATTGTTATTTATCTTGTCTAACTTTACTTGTGCCAGTTTGTAATCAGCATAACGTTACCTAGAAGAATATATCTGCTTTTGTGCCTACTTTTTTCTCCAAAAAGATGGCATTCCCTACATAATATTTTTTTAATGATAGTGCTGTGACTAAATATTTTTTGATTGCTGTACTGGGTGTTGACATGTTCTCATTTATTCTTTAAATTTATTTTTCTTAAACAGACTGGTAAAGAGTGTAAGACATAAAATGATTAAACAACAAATTTTGTTCCTTTAGACATTGAAGGGAATTCATAATTTTAGAGCCTCTGGAGATTATGACAACGACTGTACAAATCCTATAACTCCCCTTTGTACACAACCTGACCAGGTTATTAAAGGTAAGAAAATCTTTTTTTGAAGTTAATGGTAGTTGCTAAAAGACTGACAAAAATGACCTTTCCAAAAATTTAATTTTGGTATGCACAAAAGACTAATAATGTATGGACTTATTTTTTAGTTTAAGAAAAAGTTATTTTTTTGGGGCTGGAGCGGTGGCTCAGCGGTTTCGGCGCTTGCCTGGCAAGCACGAGGACCCGGGTTCAAACCCCAGCACCACATACACAACTGAGTGTTGGAGCAACCAAGGCCATGCAAAAAAACTAAATAAAGTTGTTTCTCTCTTTCTCTGTCTCTCTCACTGTCCCTCTCTCTTTAAAAAAAAAAAAAAAAGAAAAAGTTATTTTTTAAAATGCTTTTTACTGACTTTTAAAAAGTAGCTTTTTGAGTTTATTAACATGAATTAATTGTACTTATTAATGGGACTCAGCATGATAATACATGTATACAGCAAGCACTGATCAAATCCACCCGCCCTTCATCCACCGTTTTCTGCCACTTCCCAGCCTCTAGTAATCACTGTTCTACATTTGGGTCACCTTTTGTTTTTTTTTTCAACTTACACATGTAAAAGAGAACATGCAGTACTTGCCTCTGTGTCAGGGTTATTTCGTTTAACATAATGTCCTCCAGTTCCATTCATTTTGCTGTAAATGATAGGATGTCCTTATTTATGACTGAACAATATTCCATTTTGTGTGTGTGTGTATACACACCACATTTTCTTTCAGCATACCAAAGAGATAACCTGTGTGCCCATGTTTATACCAACATTTTTTTTTTTAAGAGAGAGAGGGACAGTGAGAAAGAGAAAGAATCAATTTTATTTAGTTTTCACATGGCTTTCAATGCTCCAATACTTTGTTGTGTACATGGTGCTGGGGCACAAACCTGCATCCTCGTGCACGCCAGGCAAGCACCATAATCATTGAACCACTGCTCCAGCCTCCCAACGTTATTCTTAAGAGTGAGTTTTAGGCCCAACAATGGAATAGCCAGGGTAAAGCCAGAAGCCACTTTGTTAAGTGTATAGGGTTTAATGTCTTCTGGCACAAGCCAGAAAAGAAAGATAGCCCTCAGATTCTATATACTTCATCTGATTGTGGCAAAAAGCAGAGTGTGTGTTTAATGTTAGAGCTTGGGATTAGAATCCTAGGTGGCACAGTCATCTGTGGTTCCTAGATGTCCAAGTGCCAACCATTAGAGTAGAATAGCCATGCAGGAGGTAAAACAGGAGGAGATGGGGACCAATTCCAAGATTTCCTCTCATTATTTGAATTTACTCATGGATAAAACTTGACTCTCAGTAATTTTCCACTGGTAGTAAGTAGCCCTTGAAGTGGAGAGCCCTTTAATCTATAATGTTATTAAATCAGGCAGTTTCCTTATTTATAAATTCAAATAATGAAACATAAATAATTGATTTTAAAGTACTTTGGGTATAACTATATAATCTGGCTTGCCTTCTCCTTTCTGATAACGTGTATGACTAACATTACATGTCAGGTAATTTTTGCCACAGTGCAGATTTAAATATGGAAAGATTGTCTTGCTAATTGTTTTTTTTTTCCCCTTTAGGGGGTGCAAGTATTATTCAGTGCCACATTCTTAATGATAAGAGGCATATATTAACCAAAGATACTAATAATAATGTGGCTTATTGGGATGTATTGAAGGTGAGTATCTTTTTTGGATTAAATAGGGTAAGACAAAATATGTAAATTAAGATTTGATAATATCTTATTTTGGGGTGGGTTCTTAATATGTAAATATTAGATAAGGCCATAGTTTATTGTTTTAAGTACCTCAGCTATTTGAACAGAACCATTTTCTCTGATTAGTGTATTACAAATTGGAGTATATGCTGTTTTACCTTAGATTGAAAACATCAGAAGTTTCTCATCATTTACACTGTTGGGTATGTTTGTCTGGACAGTTCTTGGGGATAGAGAGAGCTGTCCTGTGCGTTGCAGTAAACTTAGCAGTATCCCTAGCCTCTGCCCACTAAATGCCAATATATTGACCCCATCCAAGTTGTGACAGACAAACTTGTCTCCAGATAATTATGAAACATTTGGAGAGAAGGAGGGAGGCTACAAAATCACCTCAGTTTGACATTCACTGGATGCACAAAGTAAGTCTGCTCTTTCTTAAGAAGTACAGTCATCACTGTGAGGGTCAGTTGCAACCTCTGGGCCACAGTGTTGCAACTCTGGAATAGTTGGGATGCATTGAGCTCTTCACCTACATTCTAAACAGCACTGAAGAATTGGTAGACAGATTGAAATAATTTCCTTTTAAAATTTTGCCAAGTATCCCTTCTTAGAGTTCCTGGTATATTTATTCAACCAATATTTTCTGGATTGATTGAATGTTATGGGAAAAGAACTCTGAAGGCCATAAATGATGGAAATGTGGTAGGAGGGACTAGAATAATAGAATTTATGAAGCCCTTAAAGAATGAATAGTTCACAGATCACACAGTAGCCTGTGGACAAGGCAGTTATATCTGGAGAAGTCAGTATAGTGTCATGATCAGGAAAACATTCAAACAAGGTCTTAAAGGTGTCCTATAGATGGCTAATGGAGGGTGGGGTATTTCAGGAAAGGGGAGGGAATGACACGCATTGGATAGGGAAGGCACATGGTTTCTTCGAAGCAAGGTGAGCAGTTTTATATATATGGGAGTGGTAGAGATATGAGAATAAAATGTGATACTTAGGTCATTTACCAAAGTGTCTTAAGTTGCAGGTCCCAAAGTTGACCTTTCTCTGGTAATCCCTAAAGAACCTTAAGTAGTTTTAGAGCAAGAAAATACCATGTTCAGAATAGTAGTCATGTGTGTAATGTGAAACTGGAGCTGGATGAGGATTGTCTTAAGCATGATGATTTAAGGATCTAAAGGAAAAAACATTTTGGGTATACTGTAAAGGAAGAATTGAGAAGATCCAATGTTTTGGTTCAGCTCCTTGTTATAAGAAAGAGAGATTCACTTAAATTAACTTCCTGATCTAAAGAATAAGATAAGCAAGTCTCTTCATGGGAAAAAGTAACTTGTCTCTGAATAAAAGCTTTGGCCTGATCACTACTTTCCCCCCTGGGGAGCAGTTATGTGGTAGGTCCATTATGAAGCAGCCACTGGGTGAACATGGCTTCCAAACAAGAGGCCTTAGCTGCTTGATTGGAAAGTTTAATTGAAGCAGGCACTAAAAGTCTGATTTGTTTTTCTTTACAGTAGAAAAATGTTTTTCAGAAAGATGAAGATGCATATTTATTTCAAAGGGGTCCCATGGTGATTAGGAGGACCCAGCACATCCCTAAGGAACTCATCAGCAGAATTTCTTGATTCCTGTCTTTAATACTCCACTACTAATATGCCCTAGTTCTCACTTATGGCTGGGCTTTGCCTCATGCTGCCCAGCACCTAATTGTCTCCCAGACAGCCAAGAGAATCTGATCAGACCAGCTACTCTTTGAGATTGACCCATCCATTTTCTGCCTATGGGTCTGTTACCCACTCTTGGTCTTATTACCTGATTCCTGAGTAGAGTCTTGCTGTCTGAATAGGAGGCAGTTCTTCTTAGATGGGCATCTGAGCTGGCATGCTCCATGATTGGCATTTCAGTTTACAGCTTTCCATGTCCAGGTACTAGATCAATGGAGTTTTGAAGTCAAGTGATTGGGTATAATAGAAGTGACATTAAACAGTGTAGGGAAGTCAAAAATGTTTAGGAACAGTAAACAGAGCTACCTTCTAATCGTAACTGTGTTAGCTACTAGCCAAGTAATCTGTATAACATGCTGAACTCTAAACCTGTGTATTTATTCCAAAAATGTGGAGGTACCTATTTCTTGCTGATGTCAAGGGGATATTCAGGAACTCTTTAGCACAATTCCCATCATATACTGATTTAGGAGGCTGTTGCACTCATACAGGTGAAAGATGGTATTTGTTTAGACTGGGGTAGAAACAAAGGGGATGGAAAGAAATGAGGTAATATGAAGAAAGGGAAGAAACAAGAATGAGCCCCTGGTTTCTGGATTGCACACTTTAGTGATTGGAAGTGATATTAGGAGTGTAAGATGGAAAATGGGTTGTAGGGAGAAAGTGGCATGCTGAGGATGGTGGATGTGAGCTTATGTGGATATCTGGGTAGATGTGTCTGGTAGGCAGACAGCTGTACAATCTAAGGTGTAGGTTAAAGAACAGAGCTGCAAAAAAACAGTTCAGTGGTCAGCAGCTTGTAGATTGCAACTGATGTCATAGGAATGTGAGGGTTTCCAGAGCCATGACTGGACTGAGACAGGAATAAAGTAGGTCATCATGCTTGTCAGAGATGTTGGAAAAAGGAAGCCACACAGATGTATGATAAAAAGGGATAAGAAATCCAAGAGCAAGTAGCAGCTCAAGAACTAACTGAGCATTTAAGAAAGGAACTTGTAACCATAGGTGCTTCAGCCAGCTGAGATCATTTAAGATATGAACACTAACGTGCATGTTAATTTAACCAATAGAAAGGGTAGTCTTGGGGAGAAGTACTGTAGGTAAAAAGTCAGATGAGGTAGGTTCAATAATAATTGGTAGGTAAAGAAAGGGAGCATTTGAGGGAGATAATCTTTGAAATAATTCGACTTTGTAGGGAATGGGGGTACAGGAAGAGGCTGTAGCTAAAAGATTAGGGATTAATGGGCCAAGGGAAGATTTTGTTTGTTTAGGGGTTTTGGTGTTTGGGAAATTTTAAGATGGAACAATTAGAGCATGTTTCATTGCTCATAAGGAGAAGCTAGTAGACACATGACGGGGTCGATGATAGTACAAGGTCCCAAGAAGTAAGTACTGAGGAAAACCAGAGTACACCCAGGATGAACACAGTTTTCCTTGCACCGGGAAGAATGGTACTGGAAAGTGAAGGCAATTCTGTCAAGTCTTCTTGCTCTCACTCTTTTCTTATTTATTTTTTCTTTTTTCGAGGAGCCATTTGCTTAAGAGTAGTAGGGGAAGTGACAAGGTCCAAGACAGGGTGGTAGCAGAGATTTGACAAACTTCTGTGGCGGACTGACTTTGGAAACAGCAAAATTCCCAGGTAGTAATAATCATCCAGCTGAGGTTGGCCACTGTGGATTTATTCTGGCAATACAATCAGGGAATTGAGAGACCAACGTGCCTTATGCTTTGTCCATATGGACGTTGACAGTGCCAAGATGAAGGCAAGAATTTGAAATGAACTGCAGAACAGTGAGCCAGGGCTTGAGTCCCCAGTGAATGAGGGAGAGTGGCTGTGATGGCTGCCAGACAAAGTGAGGGAAAGGCATACAGTTTACCACAACTGTGACATGGGCCTTAGAAAAATAGGAGTTTTTACATGAAGGTGGTGAAGGGTCTCCATGGGGTCCTGGGGAGCAATGGAATCTGGAGAGTAAGTCTCCCTTTGAGAAGATTGATGAAGTGGGACCCTCAGGAAAGAACCAATTTGCTGTTGAGTTGTGAAGATGGAGGAAACATTCCAGCATGGTTCAGAATTGAATTGAGCTGTAGTTGGAAATCCCACATGGCACAGAGGAAGTTAAGGGGATGCTTTGGGAGAACGTATCTGTTTAAGGAATTAGAGATGAAATAAGAAAGGACTATAGTGGTCAAGAAAAAGAAACTTCAGAATTACTGTCTCTATCAGCTGCTGTCCAAAGGTAACTTCACAGTTCTCTTAAAGTACTTTTAGTAACTTATTGGTTACTTGGATATTTTTTCCCTTTTCCATTTGACATTGCTTCCAAATGATGGTATGTTATATGAGTGTCAGAAAAAATTAAAGTACCATTTCACCCCAAAAAAGAATATGTTCTGAGTTTTTAAATTAAAATTTTTAATAGCAGCAGATAGATATTTAAAGGCAAGTGCCTTAATTAAAAAATAACTGGCTACCATCTTTTCGAAATGTATTTGAAGTCTGTTTCATTTAGACAAATGTTAAAAAATTGTAAAATTGAATAGCAACATAATAAAATCTATTCATCTCTTAATATTGATCATTTATACTTTCTTTGTATAGGCATGTAAAGTTGAAGATCTAGGAAAAGTGGATTTTGAAGATGAAATTAAGAAAAGATTTAAAATGGTGTATGTGCCAAATTGGTTCTCAGTAGACTTAAAAACAGGGGTAAGTTAGTGATGGATCTGTGTGTAATTTGAGACAGCTGGTGATTTCCAGATAACTCATAATTATTCTTAATTCAGAGTTCTGTTTTTAAATGTGAGAAAAGAATTTCTCATATTAATACTCACAAACTATAGACAAATATGCCTTTGGAAGGGCTGGAGTGGTGGCCTCGTGGTGACAGCACTTTCCTGGCATGCATGAGGACATAATAGGTTTGAACACTAGCACCACATACACAATGAAGTGTTTGAGCAATGAAAGCCATATGAAAAACTAAATAAAAAATTGATTCTCTTTCTCTCTCTCTCTCTCTCTCTCACTATCCCTCTCTCTTTAAAAAAAAAAAGCCTTTGGTATCTCAATAAACTAAATTGTAGTTGCGTTGAAGAACATCTGTGTCTTAGCTTAGCACTTTAGTCAACTACTCCAAATAAATAAAGGTTTAGAGACTTATTTGAAGAATGTATTCAAGTGGAATGGCATGAACAGTTTTTCCTTTTTACAGATGCTGACTATTACTTTGGATGAGAGTGACTGTTTTGCTGCTTGGGTTTCTGCGAAAGATGCTGGTTTCAGCAGCCCTGATGGGTCAGATCCAAAATGTGAGTAAAGTCTTTCCTTCTTTTTCTCCTTCCAAAGTACACGGTACATCTGTGCTGGTTTTTTGCTCTATATTCATCTTTGGACTGAGTCCCTTATGTTTTATCAATTTTATCTTTGGTTAGTGTTCTAAGAATATGGCATATAGAAATAAATGCTTGTTGTGTATAGATACAGTTTTAATGACTGAATACACAACAGGCATTTATTTCTATTTAACTAACTTTTTCTTTTTAACTTTTTTAAAGTGAACTTGGGAGGACTTTTACTCCAGGCACTCCTAGAATATTGGCCTAGAACACATGTGAATCCAATGGATGAAGAAGAAAATGAAGTAAATCATGGTTAGTGTTTTTATATTCAGAAAATTGATTAAGAATTACTCAGGATCAAAAAGTACTTATACTGTTTGCTAAAAAGTCACATGTGACACATTTGTGGTATGTGCAGTTGTCTCCTCTTCTGCATCTCAGGGTTGGAGTATCCATCCAGTCTTAGGTGAGACTGATTACAAGAGAGCAGACCACTGTGTGGTGTGGCTTTTAATGAATGAGCTACTCAAGATGGGTAAAATAATAATACCCTCTATATATGCATGTAGCGTTTACCTTAAAACTAAGTCCCCAGACTTATGCCACAAATATTCCTCAGAGTACTTGTGACCTGGATTTGCCGCCCAAGCTATCCGTTTAACTATAATAGAAAGCCAGCTTTGTCAAGGCATAGTCATTCTTCATGTTGACCTGAAGTGTTGGTATTACCTAGTCTGAAGATTTACCTCGTTTTGACTGTGAACAGTTCCAAAAATCATATTCCAATTCAAAAGTATCAAGGTAAATGAATGAGTGTGTGTGAAGAATTGATGTCATTAAGTACATTCAGGAGACACTTGTACCACAGGCAGTGGCAGTAACCTTTCGTGGGCAGCAAGAAGGATGTATTTTGTTTTTGTTTTTTTTTTTTGTTTTGTTTTTTTTTTTTAAGAGAGAGGGACAG
This sequence comes from Aplodontia rufa, assembly GCA_004027875.1. Lineage (NCBI taxonomy): Eukaryota > Metazoa > Chordata > Mammalia > Rodentia > Aplodontiidae > Aplodontia > Aplodontia rufa. The sequence continues at coordinate 90,137 of PVKS010001893.1, read as the reverse complement.
TGAGAGAGACAGAGAAAGAGAGAAACAACTTTATTTAGTTTTTCACATGGCCTTAGTTGCTCCAACACTTAGTTGTGTACGTGGTGCTGGGGTTTAGAACCCGGGTCCTCGTGCTTGCCAAGCAAGCGCCGAAACCGCTGAGCCACCGCTCCAGCCCCAAGGATGTATTTTGAATGTATGCATTTGGCTCAGTTTAATTAAAGGAAGGGGAAAGAAAGAACGTAGAATTTCGCATGTCATGTGTAACCCGCAGCTGGTTGAGGAGTCTTTGAGTCCTACCTCTCAAGGCTTACTCTGCTGACGATTCTCTACTGACCACCAGGAGTGAGCAGCAGTGGCAATGGCAAGTACCACCTTTCAGGGACTTCATTCTGACTGAAAGATTTGTGCAGTTTAAATTTCTCAGGATGATAACACGTTTCATCCTTCTGAAAACCAGTCTGTAGATGTCTCTTTCAGAGAGCTCAATGACCCTATCCTTGGAGGGTTTTCTTTTACATCACTTGGCCTACTTCTTTCCCTGTCGTAATTGTACCATGGACTGGAGGATCTCTCTACAGACGGTCAAGTAAGCTAGGTTCTGATGTGAGCCCTGCCACTTATCAGCTGTACAGCTGTGAGCAGGTCATTTCCTGTTAAAATGATCACAGAGGCCCAAATGAACAGTGAGGATTGGATAATCAAGAAACAGCCCTTCTTGGATCTAGGCTGTGAGTGGGGCAGTAAGGAAGCAGTCACCAAAACATCCAAACCATCCTTAGAATCAAGCTGTCACGGTAAAGGTAGGGCAGGGCCTGCCACCTCCTCTCCCAGAGCTCTTCCGCTGCATGCTCCACCTGTCTCCTGTGACACCTGCACCGTGCTCAGTGGATAATCCAGCATTTGAGTTATGCTTTGTGAGCAGCTTGAGTATTCAGAGGTCCTTAGCAGGTTGCAAGGGGTTTAATAAAGATAAGTGGGCATGGCGGACCCTGTCTTTGGGGGCTGATGTTCTGGTAGGACAGAGAGCTACTTAAATAGAGTGTTCTGAGAAGTGTGGGTGCTGTAAGAGAAGTTCCAAATGTGTCATAGAATTTCAGAAGATGAGATTGCTTCCATTTTGTTCAGAGAAGTGTTCATGAAAGAGATGGCACTTGAGTCAGGTCAGGTGCACTTGGGTCAAAAGATTACAAAGAAAACAGAAGAAATGAAAGGTACAGAGAAAATAAAAGTGATTGTGGACTCTTTGGGGGGTTTTGTTTTTCACTAACATGTCTGTCATTAGCTGGGACTTGTATTGAACATAATTTTTTTTCATCCGCTAAAGAAATTTGATTGGTTGATTTTCTACCAAAAACAAAACCGAAAAACCAAATACACGTCATTTATAAACAGGAGTCCTGGACTTCCTTGTGGCTGAAGTAGCTGGTTGTGTTTCTGTTTTGAATAGCAAACGTTAATCTTCTCTTTAAAATCCTCTAAAGTAGTCATTTCTCATGAGGTATATAATAACACAAGTTGCCATGTTTCTTACTTTCAGGAATTTAACTTTTGTTTGTTTTTTACTTTTATTTCTAATTCCCACTGATTTATAGGACTTTGACTTTAAAAATTTTCCAGTGTTTGAAGCCTGTGGAAATAAAATGTTTAAAGTCTGCGTTTTTAGCATTAAGTCCAGATACTAACAGTACTTGCATCTTTTCTTAGTAAATGGGGAGCAGGAGAACCGAGTGCAAAAGGGAAATGGATATTTTCAAGTACCACCACACACACCTGTGATCTTTGGTGAAGCTGGAGGCCGCACACTGTTCAGGTATGGGTAAGAAGGACCAGAGGCCTTGCCTGAGAGCCATCCCTTTTTCTAAGAAGTATTGGCTCAAACAGGTTTTAGAAGATATTTATTACTAACTCCTGGGAACGTCAGGAATTTGGAAGTTTTTCCATCTTTGTGATATAGTTAACCATCTGATGCTCTCAGGTCACTTTCTGTCTGAGAGGACCTCCTGTGTTAGGATGAGGTAGCTGTCCTGTGTCCAGGCAGTATCTCTGGTGGTTTCTTCAGGAAACTCTTATTTTTCCTTACTTTGCCAGTAAGAAAGAGCTGGCATCACCAGAAGTCCCTGCCCATGGGAGAGCATCAGAGTAGTTTGCTTCCTCAGGCTGGGCCAGGGAGATGGGCTGGGCTGCTTCTGAGTCCTGGGGTGCCAGGCAATGCTTGTGAAGCCCTTTAGGGAAGGGCTGGCCTGGCTCACCTCCAGGTTGCCCGCAGGACTATGGTAGACCCGAGGGGAAGAACTCACTAATCTCTTCTAGGTTCTAGAAGTAAGAAAAATGCTGGTCTTACCCTTGAGCTTAGCATTCTCCTCCTTTATGATGGCTTCCTAAAATAAGTGATCACCAAAAATATCCTGGTCCCCCAGTACCAGTAGAGACCTGTGGCACTGGCAGGGGACCTTTCTTGAGTGCCTTTCTTGTTATGCGTCAAGGAGTTAGAGAAGCATTCTGTAGTGTACGCCTGGCCTCAGGTGCTGAGGGTCCTAGTGTTCAGGCCTGTGCTCAGGTTCAGCTGAGTCATGTGCTTGGCTGTGCCTAGTTTCCTCAGCCATCAGTTGGGGTTGTCCTGAGACTAAGCAGGTTCCTCCCTCTAAGTTTGTTGACAGTGATTTTGTCATCTGTGGTTGTTGCGTTACTCACTACCTGATGGGTTATGTTTAGGCTGCTCTGCCGAGATTCCGGGGGTGAGACTGAGTCGATGCTTCTAAATGAAACAGTGCCACAATGGGTAATTGACATCACTGTGGATGTAAGTGTCTTCCACTCCCATTTTGCCCTTTTGTTTTTTCCAAATCATGAAAATAAGAACTGCTTTATAATCTTAAACTTTAATAAAAACGAGACTGTCAAGTGGAATCCCATCTAGTTCCCTGCAGTTCCAAAGTTGCAGAAGAAATATTGATAATTATTTCTTTCTTTCTTGGATTTTAATTATAACAGTATATGCTGATTTAACAAAATATTAAATGAATGAAGAAGTGAAACGCCCATCTCTTCTCCTGTCACTCCTCATCCATTCACTCCTTATCCTTCCTCCCAAACATAACAGGTATTAATAGGTTAATGTAGAGCCTTCAATACTTTTATCTTTGCACACACGAGTATATATTATTTGTGTGCATATGTATGTGTATAATTCATTTGATTTTGCACAAAATCTCTTAAAAAAATTCTGCAACTTTTTTTTCACTTAAAAGTATGTCATGAACGTATTTTCATTTCTATACTTTTGGATTGTTCCCTATTGATGATTGCATAGTTTTCCATTGTGTAAATGTACCATCCTTTATTTAATCAGTCCCCTGGGTTGTTTCCAGTGTTTTCTATTACAAACAGTGCTACAGTGAACATCCTTGTACATATATCTTTGTGTACTTTTTAGGATAAATTCCTAGAAGTGGAATTGCTGGATCAAAGGGTATGCACATTTTAAATTTTGATAGATATTGCCAAATTGCCCTCCACAAAGGCTGTACCAGTTCACACTCACCAGCAGCATATGAGCATCCATTTCTCCACACCCACACCAGCACTGGATACTTTAAATCTTTGCTATAAGATAGGCAAATATCTCATTTTTTAATGCAGATTTTTTTAAAAATGCATAGTGAGGTTAAGCATCTTTTCATATTGGCCATTTATATTTCTTCTGTGAACTGTATTCTTATTTTTCTGTTGGGTTGTTTGTCTTATTGATCTGTAGGTATTCTTTATGTTGAATATTAACCCTTTGAGTATTTATGTTTGTCAGTTAAATTTTGACTTTCTTCATGATGTCTTTTGCTGAGTGAAAAGTTCTAATATTTATATATGGTTCTGAGTTTTGTGTCTTGTTTAGGTGTTTCCCACTCAAGAGTAGCAACAAATGTACTCATATTCTCTTTTAGTACCTTAATGATAATATTTTATGTCTAGATCTTTAATCTCTTAGAATTTGTTCTTCTGTTTGGTGTTTGGTAGGCTCTTTTTCCAAAGGTGCAGCCAGTTTGCCAGCACAACCTAGTCAACAAGCTGTCCTTTATCTACTAATTTGAAATACTTTTTTTATTTGTGCCCAAATTTCTCTACACTTGGGTCTGTTTCCTAGACTCTTATGTACTGTTGACCTATTTTATATATTCCTAAGCCATATGAAAAGGGATTTAATCTCTAGAAACTTTAGGTAATTTGCTTTCTGACCCAGATACACCCTAAGAACTTAAAGCCAATGTGACATCTGATGGTCTTCTCTGTGTCCGAGCTCCCCCATAAATCACTCCTTCCTTTGAGTATGAAACTCAGCAGGGATGCATGATTGACTGTAGGCCTGTGTCTTGTATCTGAGAGAAGCCACCCAGACAATGTGACACCGCTCGGAGGGGGTTACTACCCCAAGAAAAGATGACCAGATGATTTTATCCTTCATTTAAGTGTGAGGTTTATTTCACAGTAGATACCAGGTTGTTGGCTGTAGTTTCTACTGTTCACTCAGACCTCATCACTTTGATGTCACAGGAAAAGGCAGCGCGAGGGCCTCACTGGTATTTCTGTTGGATGATAGGGCCCCCCCCAGCCCCCCAACGCACATCTGGCTTGGCTCAGAGGTGAATGTTGTGGAGTTTTATCAAGACACTTAAGTTTGTCTTTGGCCCTTTAGGTATCAGCCCAATGTTTTAATGTAGAATTGAGGTTTTAGTTTATATGGCTTAAAAAATTTGTTTCCCTTTAATACCTAGTACTGTTGTTTAAGAAGAGCCATGCTATAATAAGCTCATATTGCCACTGACACATCCCATATAATTTGTCTTCACATATCTTTTATTACAAAACTAAATATCTTATTTTTCTGACAAATTTTCTGTGAGGCTTAGTGTAATAGTTTACCATAAATTATATACAGTCATTTTAATTATAATTATTTGTAAATCATGTTTTCCTATTGACAGCATTTTAGTTTATCAGCTAATAGAAACTATTATACCTTTTTAACTTTTAATATTTCAGAAAAATATGCCCAAATTCAACAAAATTCCTTTCTACCTCCAACCTCATGCATCTTCAGGAGCAAAAACCTTAAAAAAGTAAGTAAATGTAGTGTCATGTGGTTGCTTGATCATTAGATCAGTTAATGGAGAGAATTCTTTTTCATGGTGATTGCTGTGTAACAAAGGAAACAGATACTAGGTTTTATGGTATTGATGGATCTTGTCTTGTCAAAATTCAGTTTAGTATACAACCTGTGTATAATAACTGCTGTTATAGATACAAAAGGAATAATGTGAATGGGGAAAAGAAATGAGTTTTTGGAACTTTCCAGAAAGGCTTTTTTGAAGGACCTGGGATTTGAGCTGGACATGTAAGGATGGGTAGAACTTCAAAAGGTGGTGTAGGACACACTTGATCATGCACATGGGGGGAGGAACATGCTCAAGATTTTTGAAAGTGGTATGAGGACTCATGTATCTACCTACAGCATAGAATGGTAATGCAGTAGGAGGTAAGTTAGAAAGGCAGCAAGAAGTTTCATCAACAGTGGATTTGAATGTCGAGCTATGAAGTGGCCAAACACCAGAAATTTCTGAGAAGACATGAGATGTGTCCTAGGGAGAGGCTCTAGGCAACAAGGCAACCTAAGAGAAGAATTTTAGTAGTTTGAGAATGGGATGCTGAACTGTGAATACTGTGTATACCCCTAGCAAGTAAAAATCAATTAGATTGCTAAAAACTTTTTTTTGTTAAAGAAAGTAGAAGATGAGTACCCAGTAACCCACCAGGCAGCTTCAGTAATTATCAGTATCTGGCTAAACATTTTGCTCTAATCTGTACTTCAGCCTACCTTATCACCAGCCTCCCTCCACATAAAAACACTGGATTATTTTTAAACAAGCCTGGCTGGATGCCGTACCACTTGCCTGTAATCCCAGTGGCTCAGGAGGTTGAGGCAGGAGGATTGCAAATTCAAAGCCAGCCCCAGCAACTTAGGCCCTAAGCAACTTAGCAAGACCCTGTCTCAGAATAAAAAATAAAAAAGAGACTGGGGATGTGGTTCAGCGGTTAAGTGCCCCCAGGTTCAATTCTTAATACCAAACAAGTCCTGGACATCACTTCAGATAGATTGATTGACTAAAGTTCCAGATGGCTTTCACAGTTTAAGCCTTCACTTACTCGGTTTAACGACTGTTGTCTGATGTCAGAGATACAGAAGTATAGGTTTGGAGATGAGGGAACCAGTGAGTCTGGTTTGAGGCATCCTGCTGGAGATGCCCAGCCTGGAGTCTTGCTGTCTAGCTGCTTGTTGAAGGCATGGCAGTGGGAGGAGAACCCAGGGAAATTTGAGCCTCAAGAGTGCTGAGCTTGCATTTCCTTTCTGATTCTTTAGTTTGCCCATGAGAATTTAAGGGACTAAAACCCAGAAGGTTGTTCTACATGTTAAGTTTTAAGAACATGTGCTTAATCTCATTTAGTTACACATAATCAGTGCCTTTGGAGGGCACCATAGACACTTTGACAATTCTAAAAACTGATTAAGGCAAAGATTTTAAAAATTATTTATTTATGTTTCTGTGACATGTTTTAGCAAAGAAAAATTATATGGGAAAGATAATATGTCATGACTTTTTGCTGATGTCACAATATGCAATTACCTTTTATAGAGATAGGCTGTCTGCTAGTGACATGCTCCAAGTCCGGAAAGTAATGGAACACGTTTATGAGAAAATTATCAACTTGGATAATGAGTCTCAAACCACTAGTTCTTCTAATAATGAAAAACCAGGAGAACAGGAAAAAGAAGAGGATATTGCTGTGTTGGCAGAGGAGAAAATTGAACTTTTGTGCCAGGACCAGGTAAGTGAATTTGAAGACCATAGTCCCATATTGCCGGTGCTTGGAAAGTTACATAATTGTGGTGTGATTATAGTTCCCAAATCTCGTGTTTTGGCGGGGGTGGGGGGGTGTAAAGCAGAGAAGTGCTAAGGAGTCCTGGGTCTCTTCCACCTGTGTGTCCCTTTCATAGGGGTTCTTCAGCCCACCCTAAAACTGTTTACCTTGGGATGGTTTTCAGTAAAGGGACACAGATTTAAAGGCACACATGGACAAATGTGGATGTGCCAGTTGCTTTCTTTCCCGACAAGCAAAAGATAAGTGGTCACCTTGATTTGCAGAGCAATGTCTGTCGTGTTAGTTTAGAGGTAGAATGGCTGTGGGTGGAGAAATGGAGGTATCATTATAAATCAGGTGCACTGACGGAGCTTCTTCAGGGGAAGGGCTGAAAGGTATTTCTGACAGAACCATAAAAGAGACAGATCTCACTGTGCCCAGTTTCATGGCTGTGTGTGCATGCAAGCTGTACAAATAAGAGCAAGCCACCAGTCATGGAGGAGGAGTGAAGAAGCTGTGCCCTCTGGTAGAGTCTCCCTCAGTAAAGGATGAAGGTTTTAGATACTAGAGGCTTTGAAATTTTTTTTTTTAAAGAGAGGGACCATGAGAGAAAGAATCAGTTTTATTTAGTTTTTCATGTGGCTTTCGTTGCTCTGACACTTCATTGTGTACTTGGTGCTGGAGTTCAAACCCACATCCTCATGCATGCCAGGCAAGCACTGTAACCACTGAGCCACTGCTCCAGCTCCAGCTCTGAAATTTTTAATGTATTTTTTGCTCTTCAGGTTTTGGATCCAAATATGGACCTTCGAACAGTGAAACACTTCATATGGAAAAGTGGTGGTGACCTCACCCTCCATTACCGTCAGAAGTCCACGTGAAGGGTGGGCTAATGCTCCTGGGTATTCATTTACTACCTTTCTCTATGGCCCCAAGAGTAGTCCTAGGAAGCCCACTGAGCCCCAACGGGAGCAAGACTTCTAATGGCCGATTTGGTATGGACTGAGATTATCTTTGAATTGAAGTGACTAATTGAGATGTAATATAGAAACCAGTCTCCATGTGTAGATTAAGCTGCCCCCAGGGAAGCAGAGTGCGAGAGTGGAAGAGCCCCAGGCAGACTCTGCCCTGAGAACTGATGACGGGCCAGTGCAGACTTCGCTTAGCTTCCTCCTTTTTTTCCAAGGGACCTTATCTTTGTCTGTTAGCACTTGTTCGAAAGCATCAGTAGGACCACATCTGTCACTGTGTTTCAATTTCAAACCACAAGCTCTGTAGCTTTTCTCAGAGTACATTCCATTCATGCAGTACCTATGAAGGCTTTTTCCAAGTTTGTCATAATAAGAAAATCTAATTGTTTTCACCATTTACAAGTTATTTTTAATGGGAATTTGCTGTTGTACAATTCGAGAGCCAGCCCACTTCATAATAAATGACTGCTGGGCTTTTTTAATATTGCATCTCAGATGTGTTCTTGTAGGTAGATCTGTTGAAATTCCAGGTGCTGGATTATGGCACTCAGACTTCTGGGCCAGAGTTAATGCAGCCCACGCTTAGTGGTGCTGCACCCCATAATGCCCTGGCGGTGCAGCCTCCAGGAGGCACCTATTTGCACCTTCCTCCAGTGTCCAGTTTTATTCACAGGCAAAGCAGTTGAGACCACAGCTTCCTGCTCTGGGTGAACAACTTGACACCATCAAAACAAGACCGTGATGAAATTTTAATTTCATTCAAATGCTACCTAAAATTTATGGTGTCACAGTAAAGGGTTATCATAGTGAGTTGGTTTGATATTCATATCTGGAAAGTATACATATTTGTTTTTCCAAAGTTTTGTATGCAGGTTTTGTTGTTGTACCTGTGTCCAGAGCTTCTTTTCACAGTTCTTTCTAACAATCTAAAGCTTTCATAGAATCATTTGGATCTTGTACAGAACATAATTTATTGGGGATAAACACTTCAACTCCTGGCAGGAAATACTTTGGACTCTTCCCCAGGTCATTTGTATTCAGCCTAGGTCAGTGGTCCACCCCGTAAAGCTACACAAAACGAGCCTCCTTGAATGAAGCCAGAAGCACAAGTGCCTTCAGAGGGCAGTTTATTCCAGTCCAATTGCCTCCCCAGCTTGTGTGTGGCCTGTCCCCATAGTAGCAGAGACTGAGGAGTGGGGCGGGGGAGGATTTTTCTTTTCTCCATCTTCACAGGTTCAGCTGGGGGCAGATTATGGACCCAGGTCCGTACTTTACAATTTGAGATATTCTGATCCGCACAACTGCAGAGACAGGGTTCCCTCACTGCTGGTCAGCTGACTCTGCAAAGTGCACCTCCTGCACCTTGAAGAAGTGAGCAAAGACACGGCCACATTTCCAAGGAGCTGAGATGGTCTTTATCCTTTCCTCAGAGAGCAACCGGCTTCTTTTTTAAAAAATCCTTTCTATCTGTTGGATACAACAGTGCACTTTTGGTGCACATTTTTTAGCAATAGTTGTGGACTAATGGCAAAAAAAAAAAAAAAAAAAAAGAAGGAAAGAAAAAGAGAAAAACTCATGTACCAGCCCTCATTTGTGTTTGCACGAGGGGCCTATGAGCTAAAGGACTGGGTTTTGCTGGGTCATTTGCCCTGTGTGCTGACCCTTGGGTGGCTGTTTTTCCCTCCCTGTTGTAGATCTGACCCAAGCATGGTTGTATTTTTTTCTCCCTCCAGTCACACCAGTAATAAAGTTTCCAGAAAATTTGACAGTCTGCAATGCCAAAAGGATAAAAGTCTGTATTTCACAGTTGTATAGAATAAAGGCTTTAGTTAAAATATTTCAAAGTGTAGTACATATTTATTTTTTTCACTTGTCATTTTCCTTCATAGCAGATCACAGAGAAAGTAAGAAACTTCTGGTTTTATATTCACCCTGGAAATAATTAGCATTGATAGCATTTTATTCCCCAGTTTGTAGGGAAAGGAAAATAAAGGGTAGAGGGAGCCATAACCTTCCAGTGAGGGTGACTGTGGCTCAGACTGCCAGGCTACAGAGCTAAGGAAAGCCGGCCCCTAGGACAGTCCTGTGGCGATTCTCTTCTACTTCCTGCATTCCTACAGACCGACACTGGGCTCCCAGACAATCCAGGACACAAAGCTTCCCTGTTCCGCAGACTTAGCTGCTGTGGTAGACTTGACAAGGTTGGCTTTCAGTGTAGTCACAATGCTTGAAACTTAATGCTTGCTAATTTGGGGCCCTAGCCACTCCATACAGTTCAGTTTGTGCCCCCCAGTCCTTCTGCTGTAGGCCTGACAGAGCTGAAGTCCCTGTATGTACACATTATACAAATGGAGCTGTGAGAATGAAACCTGTAAAGGCTAGGAGGAAAGGCCTGAGGCAGCTTTCACCTTAATTAGCAAGGAAGTAATTAGTCTGAGAAGGTGAGAGACTTGGGTCCAAGCAGCAGAGGACTGCAGTTGATGAGGGGCCATCATCTTGGATGGGGCCAAGCCCTTCTGTAGGAGCTGAGCAGAGTAGACCTAAACTAGCCTTAGCCTCCAAAGGCACCTGGGGGTGGGAGAACACTGTTCCCACACACTACGGAAAGGACAAAAGGGCCTTACTCACTCTTGTCTAGGCCTCTAATTCACTCTTGGGATGGAACGTTGCATGAAGTGACCTAGCGAGGTGGACTGACTTTGAGAGTTTACATAGGATGGTGAGCTCAGATTTACAAATTTTATTCATCATTGGGGCTAGATGCTTTTTATATTCAGAGATTGTTGTTTGGGAGATGCCAGGAGTCACCACTGGGGACGTCAGAGGTATAGCACGTAGCCCTGGGGAAGAACAAACGTGGTGCAAGCACAGCTGAGTCTCTGCTGAAGAGCCTGGAATTCTCAAACACCCCGACCCCAAGAGACACAAGTACACTGCCTCTCTTCTCCAGTAGTGGGGACATGCCAGTCAGCCTGGGCCAACTGTTGCACTGTGGCACAAAGATGAGGGACATAAAGGAGTCATCAGTGATTGAGACTGGGTAGCTAGAATCCTGGGCTGTACAGGATCAAGGCAAGACCTACAAAGCATTAGGCCAACACCTTCACACCCGCTCCCTTCCTCACCCTGTCCTTACACTGGATCATGACCAGATCCTGCTGCTTCCTGGGCATCCCCAGTGACCAGAACAGGCACTGGTCCTGAGGGTGCATGGCCTGCTCTCACTACCAACTGAGCCTTCATGTCCCTTCAAAGCCACAAAGAATCCCTCCTTTCCTATCCCAGCTCCTTCAAAACATTAAGCAAGGGTGCTGCACCCAGCCCTCTATCACCCAAAAAGGATTTACTTGAAAACCTCCAAGTCAGGACCATCAGGCAGAGTAAATGCTGCAAGGTCATCTCCTGGAGATCCCAAGGAGGCTCTGAGAAGACACAAAAGTCCCCTGCTAGCAGAGGTCCCTGTACATTACTTGGGAGTTGCAGCCTAGGAAGCAAAACATAGAGGGCTGGGGTCAGGCATGGAGCTGGGCTGCCCACATCTGGATCACATGAAATGTCAAGACCTTATCACAGCCCCGGTTGTAATTCCGGGGTAGAGATCTGGGCCTCGCTGGCTGGCCACTCAGGTCCTGCTGTGAAGTCTGGGATCTCTGTGATAACCGGCTCCTCCTCAGCCTGAGCTTCCAGCAGCTCAGCAGATAGCCCATCTTCTGGTGATGCTGCAGAGGTGAGGCTGTCAGGAAGAGTCAGCTGAGGCAGGTGGTCTGGCTGGGCCTGGGTACCCGGGCTGTCCAGGAAGGAGACCTCAAACTCTGACCCAGACCATGTGGCCTCACCTGAAACACAGGATGGGGCTGAGGGGGCCAGAAACCCCAATGACACCCAGTCCCCCACCTCTCTAGGCTTTGATGGGGCATAGGAGATCAAGTACATGAATTCCTGTATGGCTGTATTCAACCCAATAGGCAGTCTCTAACCCAGCTAAGGAATTCAGGGCAGGCTCTCAACAACCTGGGTCCTTCCCACAGGGCTTCAGAAGTAGTAGTCACTCACCACCCCGCTCATGAGAACTGCTGCTGGAGCCGACGTCCTCTGGTCCTGTGGTTGAGACCGCTGTGGAAGTCAGCGCTGTGGAGGAGGGCAGGCTGGGCCACACACTGCCATTGCTACTTTCCAGGAGGGAAATGCCTGACACATCCAGAAAGCCTGAGGAGGGACACAGTTCTTTGCCAGCACAAAACCCTGACTGGTAGAAAGCCAGTACCCTGGGCTCACTCTGCCCTGGGCCTGGGACATCTATCTCTGGCCAGCCTGTGAGACTGTAACATACTTATTCCCTAGTGATGCCCTCCACCCAACCCCAAGGAGGTTCCCACTGAATTTTTCTGAGGAAAAGGGCCTAGGGCTGGGCATCATGGGGATAGTTGCTCAGTGGCAGCCCAGACCCTGCCATCTCCAGTGTGCTGTGTGACCTGAAGTAGGCCGTTTCTCTTTGAAATATAGACTCCCCACCTATGCAATGGATTACATGATCTGAATCAGTCTTGGCACAGATGAGGTGTGAAGGGTCAGTAGGCCCTAGGGAATGTTTTAGCCCTGCTGTGAAGTCCAGCCCTGAGCCTGAGGCCACTTCAGCACTAGGGGTGGCAGATTCCTCAGCCTCCTCTCCAGGACCTGTCCAGTACCTGGATCCATGACTCGCTGCACTGGAGGTGGAGGGTGAAGAGGAATCTCAATGGAATGCGGAAGTCCCACAAAGTCTGGAGCACTTCCAGGCCTGGGGAGCTGTCCATCCATGAGGGAACCAGGTACCTGTAGCAGAGCCTAGGGACACCAGGGAAAAAGGAACAGGAAGGAAGCCATCAGGACAGTGACTTGTGCGTTTCACCAGTCTAGCCACCAGCCCACCCTTGCCTTATGAGCATTGCTCTGCCAGAACGGAAGAAATGGTCTTGTTCATCTGCCCTTTCTTCTACAAGTGATGTGAAGTCAGTCCAGAGGGCCCTGGCCTGGCCTGCCCTGCAGTGTCCACACAGAAGGAGAACTCTACCCATGCCCTTGAGGAGCCCCAAGTACCCACGTGGCTCCAACATTCCCCCTGCTACCTGGGAGCACCTTCCTTGAATTCAGGTATCACTGGAAAACATCTCAGCATGCCCCCTGGCACAAACCTCAGAACCCACTCATCGGCCATGAAGGCAGGGCCAGCACTGCCCTGCAGACTCAGCCTGACACCCATTAGTGTAACTAGAGAACCTCTCCTGGCCCAGCCTTTCCACAGCTTCACTGAGGCACAAGGCAAGGCTGTGCCCATCTCTAGGTCCCATCCATGAAATGTAGACAATAACCAGTAGTTCACCTCCCCCTCACCTCAAGCCTCAAGGGACTGGAGGCTGAAAGTGGTTTGACAGTCCCAGACAGGGCCTATCTGCTCCCAAAGCATCTCAGAAGTAGATTGGCCTCCCAGAGGGACAAGGGCCTCATAAGGGAGAGGGTTGCTGGGGTACCCCAAGGGAATCTTCCAGTCTATTTCCAACTGCCAGGTCCCTCTGCCCACATAAGCTCCCCTCTTCCCTTGGCTGACACATACCTCCGTGTAGTCACTCTGCCTGGAACCCATCTCCAGGTCTGAAGTGTCCTGGGGGGTGGGCCCCGGGGGTGGGGCACCAGGTAGTAGGGTATCAGATGGCAGGGTATCAGGCAGCGGGGCACCAGGCGGTGGGGTGCCAGGTGGTGGAGTGCCAGGTGGTGGGGCAACAGGTGGCTTCTTGTGGTGACTGGAGGGCTGGGTGGGGATCCGGTGTAGATATCCATAGCCGATACCACACCCCAAACTGCCGAAGACCAGAAACATTCAACCCAAGAGTGGTCCACAATCACAACCCTCCCTACCTTTACCACCCCCACCCATGGCCAGCAATTAAGAGGCTGGAAGGGGCATTCCAGGGCCAGTGGTCGGTTGGTAGGCATGCTCCATCTCCTCTGGGGGCTCTAGAGGTCTGCGACCACTGGGCAGGCCCCGCCCACCTAGCCCTGCTGCCCTCCAACCCCAGGAAGTACCTGCCCTCTCCACCCCAGGCTGCATTGGGAGTTACAGTCACCTCCCTGCAGGAGTCAGACTCGGAGTTGTAAACCATCAGCTTCAAGGGCTTCCCCTCGTGGGACTCGATGAGCGAAAAGAAGTCTTCCGACTGTGGGAAACACAGCACCTGAGGCCTGCTCCCGGCACTGCAGTGGCCTCCAAACAAGACCCTTCTCACAGACACCACCCATCTCCCCACACCCTGTGCAGGGGATCAGGCAAGCTGTGGGCTCTCACCTCCTGGAGGATCTGGTCTGAGCCAACCACATAGTCTGTGTAGGGGCACAGGCCTGCAAGGGCAGCCGGTGAAGAGGGCTCCACATCCTGGGGAAAGAATCACAAACCAGCAGCCTCACCAAGGAGCTGGGAGAGGAAGCAGGGTCCACTACCTTTTCAGTAGGACACTGTCTGCTGTCCCCAAGCAGGGCTTCAAGCCCAGACCCCCTCACCACCCTAATTACCCTGCCTGCCACGGTTCAGCCTGCCCAGCAGAGGGCAGAATCATGGCATGACTTGGCACTGGGTCTGGATTCTGACCCTGAGCTCAACTACCCCCTCCACCAACTATTAGCTGGGCAACTGAATGAATTGCTGAACCACTCTCCGCCTCAGTTTCCCCACAATTCAAAATAGGTTTTATAGGGTTGCTGAGAAGATTAAAGAAAGATGTGAAGAAAGAAAACCACACCTTGGCCACAGTAAGTGGCTAACTGCATTGCTGTTACTGCTGAGGCGCATGAGACCTGGGGCTGAGGGCTGAGGTGAAGGCAGTGACCAAAACTGGGTACAAGGATTGCTTTCTCCCTTGTCCCTCTCAGTCGCCCTGAGAAATGCATAGAAATCTGCACCATCAGTCCCATTCTACTCATGGGCAAAACTAAAGGTTTTTCAGCCTCTTTGCTGGAGTTGGTGAGCTATGATGGAGGAGGCTCAAACACAAGTGCACCAGCTTCTAGCTCAGGGCACCCTCCTTCCAAACCACAGGACTGGCATTTGAGAACCTGGACAGCACTGCTGAGCACAGGTGTCAGGTCATGGTAGCTGTGATCAGACACTACGACAGCTCAGCCACCATGGCTCAGTAATGTATCGATCAGTTAAATAACAATATGCCACAAAACCTATCTTGAGAGAGATTAATAATAGCAGCAGATTCTGATGGTACATTCACCAGCCAGTAGTGGTCTCCCCACCTTTGAAAAAAAGGAACTAAAGTACAGAAGGTAAGAAAGTCCCCAAAGGTGCATGGCTAACAGGAAACAGAGTACACGGATTGGGTGGTAATGAGCTGCCCTCTTGGGACACACTAAAACCAGACCAGATCCCTTACCAAGTCCCCTAATAAACCACTGATGCTGGCCTCTGCCCCATTGCCCACGCATTCGATCCTGACCATCCTGCTCGTGTGTGCCACCCCCAACCCACCCCACCTCCTCCCAAGCCCCACCGTGTACTCACCAGCACGTGCCACACGTGCTCACTGGCCCTGCGGAAGCTGCAGAAGCGCACGCTGGCACCCAGCAGGCCCTGGCCGCCCCACATGTTGCTGGGTACCACCTCCACCTCGCGCACCTTCATGGTCTTCATGTTGAACACCTCCAGCTTCACAGGCTTCTCCACATTGGCCTTCAACAGCGCCTTCAGCGTGTCATTCTCTTTGTTCTGTAGAGGCAGCAGGGCTGACGCAGAGGTCCCACCTCCCCAGTTCCAGGCCAGGCCCCTCGGGCGGGTCAGGGCCTGAGATGGCACCTGGGCCTTGGTGCCCAGCAGCCCCAGCAGGACTTGATGCTGGGAAGAGCTGGGGCAATGACTGGTCCCAGGTCCACAGGCCAGGCTTGGGCCTACAGCCACTGCAACCCCCACCACCCAGTACTCCCAAACCTTCTGCCCTCAGCCTTCCAGAAAACCCAGCAAAGCAAGCACAAAGCCTCCCGGGTTCAGAGCACCTCGTATTACCCTTGGCCAGGTCCCCTACACCCTCATGCCAAGGGGCAGGCTCCTGACCAGGTGGTAATGAGCTGCCCTCTTGGGACACTGGAACCAGACCAGATCCTTCCCTAAGTCCCCTAATAAGCCAATGCTTCTGGCCTTTGCCCCATGCATTCAATCCTGGGTTGCCACCTCCAAGAATCCCTCCACCCCTAGTGGCCCTGGGGGAAAAAAAAACAGAAGCAGAGGCAGACTGGGCCTCCTGTGGGACAGAGGGATTGCAGGACGGGAGCTCACCAGCCTCGAGTGCCCAATGGTGACGATGAAGTCAAAATAAGGCTCCAGGCCTGCTTGCTGTGCCGGCGAGTTCTCCTGCACCTGTGCCAAGACAGAGGCCAGTCACCACACCAACCCTGGGCTCCTCAAGAAGTCCCTACCCTTTGTTCCTAGACCCATTACCACTCCCAGTGGGCCACCACTCCCCCAAGAGCACAGATGCCCAGCACTGTCCAGGTGCACCCCGTGTCCTTTCTCTACCTTCCCAGGCACACTTTCTTCTCAGGACCCACAGATACTTTCAGAGATGCCTCATAGTCCAGGGCCACCTTTGGGGCTACCAGGAGGCAGCATGGAGACAGAGTGGCCCAGGCCTACGGGAAGACTGCCCCAGAGGGTTGGGCTGGGGGCTGGCTGAAAAGATGGGGCAAATACTAGGAAAATTTTGATATGGACAGGGGACACCAATGTGTAAGGGAAGCAGGCAGGAAAAACACAACCAGGGCTGTGCCCAGAAAAAGCAAGTGGGAAAGGTAACCTGTGGTCAGATCTTGGGAGGCCCCAGACTTTGGAGGAGCGGGCCCCAGCTCAATCCAGCAGGTGACTGAGAGCCACTGAAGAATGCTGGGAAGGAGAACAGACACAGCGTGACAAGCCTCCCCAGTAGCTTCAGTCCAGCCATGCAGGATACCTCCTCCAATGAGCCCTTCCCAGCCCCAGAGTGCTCCCCACCCCGTCAGGACTTTCCAGCTCAGTGTGTCTCCAAAAGCATAGCCAGGCCTTGCAGAGCCATGCCCATACAACACAGCCTCTGACCCAGCTCCTGGACCCTCAAGGTAGGCCCACACTCATGCCTTTGACTATGGACACTTGATAACCTCTAGGGTGAGGTAACAGCCAGGTCTCTGTGTCTTGAGAGGGCATAGGACTCTTGTAGCCTCAGATTCTTGAGGCCACCTGATGCCCACCTGCTCCTCCAGTGTTGGATCCCCCAAGCTGAAAGACAGCTCTCAGACACCCTGCTGAGAACAAAGTGCTGAGCCTCTGGGTTAAGGCCAGTTTGCCCCTGGTACCAGGACTCCCTTCTGGCAGCAACAACTTGCCACCTCCCCATTTGCCATCTCCAGAAGCTGCCAGCTTCAAAAATGAGCCCAGCAACCTTAGCTGGCCTGGCCCAGGAGGCGAGCAGCCCCTAGGCTCTGCCTCCTTTTCTCTGTGTGTGTGTGTGTGTTTAAAGAGAAAGAGAGGGGGACAGTGAAAGAGAGAGAAAGAAAGAGAATCAATTTTATCTAGTTTTCCATGTGGCTTTCATTGCTCTGACACTTTATTATGTACGTGGTGCTGGGATTTGAACCCATGTCCTCACAAATGCCAGGCAAATGCCACAACTGCTGAGCCACTGCTCCAGCCCCTGAACCCTGCCTTCTATCCCTTCAGGGGCTTTTGAAAACCATAGGACAGGGCTACTTTGGGGAGTGCTCCTCCCTGAGCAGGGTCACTTGCAAACCATTTCACTTGCCTCAGGTCAGGCCACTCCTGAGGCCATGCTATCCTCAGCACTGTCAGCTGCCTCCATCATTAATGAATTCTGATGCTCAGGCCTTCCTGTGAAACCCACTGCCCCTCCATCCAGCTCTCCCTTGAGACTCCCAGCACACCCCACCCCATGCAGCCCCACGATGTATGCTTTTCCTAACACCCATCCTATTTTTCCCCACCAGGGAACCTCATGAAAGGAACAGTGATGGAGCCTACACATTCACCAAGCGCTGGCTGGCCAGCTACCAGAGGCCATTCTGCCTCACCTGCTTTATCATTCAACCCTTTTACTAACCCCAGGTTAAGATGAGAAAAAGGACTCAGTCCCCAGGAAATGCAGCCCAGGGTCCTCCCCTAACCACTGCCCTAGAACAGCTGTTCCTTGTGACTCCTTCACCTCCGTGTGCCTGCTGAGAGCAGCGACATCTCCAACATGCCTGCATATGGTAGGAATGCCAGTGTTTATGGAATGCAGCGCATTTGTTCTTCAAGCTTTAAGAATATAAATAGATCATATCCCTCCTTGCGCTTCCTCAAACACACAAGCACAGTACTCTCCCATCGATATCTGTGCTGGCTACTTCCTACTTCTGACTGAGACATATGTGCAAACATTACTTGATCAGGCTTTTCCTGCCACTCTACAACACGTCACCAACCCGTCTCTTTATCCCCTCAACCTGCTGCACCTGTCTCACTAGCAGTCACCACCTACCACCCATTTTTCTTATGGCCTCCCTTCTCTCCAAAATAGCATCCACAAGAATGGATAGAGACATGGCTCACAGCTTTATCTCTGCTGCCTGCACTCTGCCTGCCACAGTGTGTGTGCCACAGAGTATGTGGGGCTGAGCGGTAGCTCAGCGATTACAGCAATTACCTGGTATGCGTGAGGACGCGGGTTAAAGCCCCAGCACCATCTACAACTAAGTGTTGGCGCAATGAAAGCCACGTGAAAAACTAAATAAAAATGGATTCTCGCTCTCACTGTCCTTCTCTCATACACACAGTTATGTGGAAGATGACCTCTGATCCTTGGCCTCTTCATCCTGTCCCTCTCCACCAGGTCCTTTGACAGACATGCACTCACACCATCACCCCACAGCTGACCCTCATGCCTACATCCTTAAGTCCTCTGCTTCCATCAAACCTGTTTCAAGACTCTCCTGGTTGGATGAACCCCACTGTCTGTCTCTGTGCCCAAGCACAAATACTGCCAATGTTCAGTACGCAAAACCAGTTTGGCTTTCCTGTTAGGAAACCTCCTCCCATGTGGTACCAGGTCACAGAGCATCCCATCAAAGCAGAGACCATTCAACAGCCAGGCACCAAATGGACAAACTTGCCTGTCTACACCCATCTCTACATTCATCCGCTTTTCACAGGGAAAGTGTGTGTGGGTGGGGGCCTGGACAGAGTGGGGGCGCTCTTCCCCACCGCACTCCAGAGCCAAAGAGCCTACTGCCTCTCTCACCTACCTAGAGCGCAACCGTAATCCCCAGCCCCATCGGCCTGCGGGCCCCTCTCCCCACCTTCACAGCCAAGGCTGGGAACCCTACTCCCATCACAAATGTCTCGCCGCTGGGTCGTCCAGACCGCCTTGCAGGGGCACCTAAAGGCCATTCTCGGTCGCTGCCTCAGCCCGGGCCTCTACGTGGGGTTTGATCCCCAAGTCCCTCCCCAAACTGCGAACGCTTTCCACAGCTTCGGAGCCCCACTTCACTGGCTTGTGCACCCTGGTCGTCCGCCCCTGTAGCCCTCCCGACGCTGCGACCGGTGTCAGGCGAGCCTGGACTGTAAGATCGGTGCAGGGGACCACTGGGTCCTTCGAGCTGCTGGCTTTCCGCGGGCCGGCACGGAGTGCGGCTCAGAGGCCATCACCAATGTTCCCTGAGTGCAACAGAGTCCTGCCAGGAGCCGGCGCGTCCTTCTCCCGGAAGAATGCCTCTCAGGGCAGCGCCACACGGAACGCCCCCACTTCCTGCACAGCTGGCATTTGGGGCGGGCGCGGAGCGCCACCGCCGGGGCAGAGGGGCCCGGAGGCCCGCGATGCCACTTCGCTCAGGCGGCTCGCACCCCGCAACCGAACACTGGACCAAGGACCCCCACAGTAGCCGCCAGCCTGTAGGTGACCAAGCGCAAGGCAGCGCCGCTACTGGCGGTCCGCCAAGGTCACCAGCGCCGCGGAGCCGACTCACCCCGTACAGGTGGAAACCCTCGGCGCCCCCCGCAGGCTGCGGGGCGCTGGCGCCCAGGCCCATGACGGCTGCTCCGCTGGGCGCCCGCGTCTAGTGCCAACGCCGACCCGCACGCAGGAACCCGGGCGCCCCAAAGCGGACTCGCTGTCTCGGCGCTCGACTGCCAGCGCCTTGTCACGCGGTGCACCGTGCTCCGCCCACTCCCTACGCTGCCGCTCTTAGCAACCGGCTGGCTGCCTGGTTTCCAAGGACGCGCGCGCCTGCGACTTCCAGCCGCGAGAGGCGTGCCGAGGACCCTGACCCTGGAACTGGGCTCCGCACCGCCCCACCAGAGCCGGACTCGGCCCCGCGAGCGGCCGGAGATGAGCAGCAATGACTCCTTTCTCATGGTACGTGGCCGGGCCGCGTCCGACCGTTTTGACCCGGCGAACCCTGCTACTCCCAGGCCTCCTCTCTAGCCGCCGTTCCCCGTCACTAGTCGCCCCAAGAGATCCTACCCTATCTTGAGTGCGTTGAATCCGGAGCCCTCTATGCACCCTGAGCTCCCGATCAGCACCCCTCGCTACCCAATCCTGTCCCTTTAGCTCCCCCAAACCAAAGCATTCCATCTCCATTGTTTTGTCATCTCTTCTGCTTAACCCTCTTCCCCCAACTCTTGCCCGCGCCTCTTCTGCTTTCTCACCTCAGTAGATGCTGCCACCATTTGATCTCCAGCCTTAAATAATACCTCTTCCCCATCCCATCTCCCAATCCTTTCAAACAGTAAGAAATGTCAGCTCCTAAATGTGCCCAGGGTTCACCCATTTCTTTCTATCTCAGCCCAGGGCCACCACCGTACACCTGCAACAGGCTCCTTCCAGTCTGATTTCTGTGCTTCAGCTGTCCTCACCAGCAGTGCCCTCTACCGCCACACATAGGAACATGAGTAGTTTTACAGAAACATATGTCAATACATCTCTCCCCTTCTTAAAACTATTCCAACTGACTCCTAGTTATTATCCTTAGGATGATGTCTGGGTTCTTTCATATGGCCCCAAGACACTTACAGTCTGACCACATCTGTACCCAACCCAAGCACACACAGACCTTAGGGGAAGTGAGACCTACTTTTGAAATCTCAGCCCCTATTACTGAGTGACCTTTGTCAAACCAGTCTCCATGGGCTTCAGCTTTCTTAACTGTGAAAGCTATGGATAGGCTTATGCATGAGATAATGAACGTAAAGCCCTTGATAACAGCTCCCAACGGATGGTGAGCCCACAATAACTTGTAATTATAACTATTGCTGTAATTTTTCTTAATGCTGGCCCTCATGTTTTCTCCTTTATTGTCCTCCTAAGACAGAACCTGAGTTGAATTCCACATCACATTTTAACAGGAATCCCCAAACACCTGAAAACTCCTTCCTGGGGGAATTGCATGGAGCTACTTCCAGGGCCGCTAAGGGCCTGGATGAGGCCTGAATTTTCCCTCTTTCTCTTCCTTGTGTAGACTAAGGGGATAGGGAAGGGAGAGGGTCTCATCATGTCTGGGTCAGCATAGAGAAAAGGGACTGGAGCTAGTGCAACCATTCTTCCTCCTCACAGGCTGGGATCATTTACTATAGCCAGGAAAAGTACTTCCACCATGTGCAGCAAGCCGCAGCTGCGGGCCTGGAGAAATTCAGTAATGACCCTGTGTTGCAATTCTTTAAAGCCTATGGAGTCCTCAGGGAAGGTAAGGACTCAGCAGTGTTGACATTCTGACCCCAGGCACTAGTCCAGCCCTAACACTCTAGCTTTACCTGGGTGCCTATTTATGTCCTAGTTATGTTTCCATGGAAACAAGTCTTTCGCTGACTGTAAGACAGTTTTCCAGGTTAATCCACGGAAATCTTTGTAATCCATATCTAGGTGACCCTTGAGGCTTCAGAGAGCTCACTGTCCCTGCTTTACATCCCAGTTGCCTTGTCTGTAAGATGCATGGTTGGAAAGATGATTGTATGACTATTGAACTAATTCTAGGCTTGGAAACTAAGAGCCGGTTGTGCAGAAAAAAAAAAGGAGGAAGTGGTAGGTGTAGGTACAGGCAGGAACAGAGCTGGCACAGGAAGAGGAATGAGACCCATGCAGTGCTGACTTACTAACACTGTGCACTTGAATTTTTTTTTTGTATCAGAAATTGAACCCAGGGGCACCTAACCTTTGAGGCACATCTCCAGCCCTTCTTTGTATTTTATTTTGAGACAGGGTCTCACTAGGTTGCTCAGTGCCTTTCCAAATTGATGGGGCTGGCATTGAACTTGCAGTCCTACTGCCTCAGCCACCTGAGCCACTGGGATTACAGGAATGCACCACTGCACTTGATCTTAGCCAAAAAGCCAAGAAGCAATTCACTGATCTTCTAAAGGTGGTCCTTGCTGAGGGCTGGCATAGCTGCCCATGGCCAATGTCAGAGAACATGAGGGATAAATGTAATTGGTGCCTCCTGAGCAGCCAGCTGGGAATGCCCCGCTTGTAGCCCTTCCTTAGAATTGACCCCCAGCCAATAGCTGCAACCTTGCAAGTATCCCCGCATGTACTTGCAGAACGCTTCTTAGCTCCAAGACCTCTTGTCCCTGGTAGCATGGAACTTTAGTCACTAGGGTACTTGGACCACTGTGGACCTTTCAGACCAGTTAGTCCTCAGATACCAGTTGAAGGCAGGTGGTACCAAGCCATGGCGCTGATAGACACCCTGTGCATCTGCTGCTCTCCTGCTTCTCTAAGCTGAGCATAACCATTCGGACTGTCTCTGCAGGGCACATCCAGGATGCCATCAGTGAATTGGAGAGCATCCGGAATCACCCAGACACATCCCTGTGCTCCATCATGGCCCTCCTTTATGCTCACAAATGCTGCAAAACCATCGGTGAGTAACCACACTTAGCAGGGTCTGGCCCAGCAGAGAAAGAAGCCCACTCCAGAGATACCACCCCTCAAGGGCTGTTTAAGGTGTGTGCATTGGTAACTGTGCAGCTGCTGCTGCCTTCCTGGAAGCCTCAGAGAAGACCCCATGCCCTGGCACAGTTGAGTGGGAGCCATCGAGTGGGAACAGGAAGAGAGCATAACCATGGGAAGGTCCACCCTCTAGGTCCCAAGACTCCGGAGAGCACCCTTCCTTCCTTTGCCAAGATCCTGTCAGGAAAAAAATCAAGCCAATAGGGTTGGGGATGTAGCTTAACAACAGAGTGCTTGCCTAACATGTGCAAGGCCCTGGGTCCAATCCCCAGTACCACCAAAAAAAAAAAAAAATCAAGCCAATAGAAGTAATACTACCCCTAGTCTCCACCTTTCCGGAGTCAGGAAGAGGTTCCTAGAGAGGTTACAAATTACCATCTCCCCACCGAGAATGGCTTGTGGTCCTGAGGTTTGGTCTGTCTGCTCTTGTACACTGCTGGGCACAGAGCAAAAAAAATGTCAAATAGGAAAATGTGAGTCCTGGCCTTGGCAGCCCTGTGGCATTTCAGGGGCAGGTATGGCTGGTTCTCAGGCCCTAGATTGACCCATAATCAGCTATGTACATGAAGGGAGATCCAGAGTGTGCAGAGGCTGCTCCCTGAGCCCACGATTCTCCCTGCAGAACCAGGCAACCCTTCTCATCCTAACTCAGCCTCTTCCTTCGCTTTTGGATTTATAGATCGAGAAGCAATTCAGGAGCTGGAGAGTAGCCTGAAGGAAATCCGCAGGACAGCCCACGAGTCAGCCCTGTACTATGCTGGCCTCTTCCTCTGGCTCATAGGTTACCATGACAAGGCCAAGGAGTATGTCGACCACCTTCTGAAGGTCTCCAGCAACTCCAGAGAGGTACCCACCATGAGCCTCACAGGGCAACCGTGAAGGAAGCACCATCCAAACACATTCCAGCAGGCTAGCTCTTTATTCCCCTTGAGGGCCCTGGAGCTGGGGAAGGGCCACCCCCATGCACTGACAAGACCCCAGGTTTCACAAGTACACCATCCATGTTACTGACATTTAGAAATCAGGTTTTTACCCATAAGTCTGGATTTCGTGGATCTCTGGAAAAACCCATTGAGCTGGCCACCCTGGCCATACCCTTCCTGCAGCTATTTGCTGAATATGAGTGGTGGCTAAGACATACAATCCATCTCTTATGCAGTATGTCTATGCTAATGGTGGGTTCAAAGTCTCAGTCTAGGCCTTGCATTCTCAGCAGGATTGATACCAATTTTCAAGATATGAACACTGGTTCTTGGGGGAGAAGATGAAAAAAATCTTATTCTATGTATAAAACAAATATAGGACACAAAAAACAGGTGTGGAGTATCTGTCATATTAACATTTCTTAGAGGAAGAGGAGTTATCCAAAATAGGCTCCTTACAAGAGAGAAAATGGACAAAGAGAAGCAGTAGGTTGGGCCATCAAGGGATGCTTCAAGACAGGGTTCTTCCAAGTGCACCTCCAATCCTCCGTCCCAGCCTGACCCTCCCCATCTGCCAGGAGAGGCTGAGTGAAGGCTGATGTAGAACCAGCACAGGCCCTGAGCTCAGAATGACTCTTGCTCACCCATGCTGTGGGTGCTCCCGAGCTTTGTGTGCAGGGCCTGGCCCTGGCTGGTCTAAGAAGTGGAGGTACCAAGAGTGGCCCTGCCCATGCACCCTGTGATGGTGCCTTACCCCAGTGAAAGTAAGCAGACAGTGGCAAGGCAGGTGTGGGGACCGCAGCAAGGAGTGGTAGAGAGCTGTGGGGGTGCACAAAGGGTGTCCTCGGCTGAGTTGTAGAGGTTAGCTGTAGTTCATCAGGTGAGTGGACTTGGTTGGGAAGCAGGTCTAACAGGGCTGCAGGCAGTGGGAACAATTTGAGACCTGGCAGGAAGGGAGCTGGTCTGCACTGGGGTTTGTACATGGCCATGCCTATTCCCAGGACATCAGGATGCAGGACTAGAGCAGGCTAGTCGAGGCTGTGTAAGACCAAGGTCTTAATCTTTCCACTTCTTCTCACCCCAGGGATATGTGCTCAAAGGCTGGGTAGAACTCACCTCAGATAAACCCCACATTGTAAAGAAATCCATCAAGTACCTGGAGCAAGGAATTCGGGACACCAAGGATGTGCTGGGGCTGATGGGAAAGGTAGGTAGAGGAGAGTATCCCTCAGTGAGCCCCTGGAACCAGGGACCCAGAGAGGGTCAGCAATCCAGGGTCACACAGAGCCCACTCCAGGTCTCACATTCCTTTCTGCCCCACACGAGCTTCTGTCTCTCAGGGTCACCTTCCAGGGTGTCCTCTCTGGACTCACTCAGGATCTCTCTCTCTCTCTCTCTCTCTCTCTCTCTCTCTCTCTTGGTTTCACTCACTGCTTCTTTTCTCCACCACATCTTTCTTCTACTCTTCCCATTTCTCCCATTTCACCCATTCTCTTCCAACCTGCTAAAGTCACTTAGTAGCCATAGGAGAGCTACGTATTTTATGTTTTGCTTTTTCTGATCTTAATTTAAATTGTTTTTTTTTTCTTTTGTGGCCTGCATTGGCTCAATCTTTGAGAGGAAAAACTGCCATCTATTCTGTTTGTGCATGTTTTCCTTATAAAATGAATAAATACTCATTTAAAAAAGAAGAAGAATTCTAAAAGCCAGGCGCAGTGGCTCACGCGTGTTTCCCAGCTACTCGGGAGGCTGAAGCAAGAGAATCTTGAGTTTGAGGCCAGCTTGAACAGCTTAGCAAGATGTTGTCTCAAAAAATTAAAATCAAGATGGCTGGGAATGTAGCTTAGGGTTAGAGCACCCCTGGGTTGCATCCCCAGTACCAAAAACCAGAAATAAACAATAAACCCATAAGTCTGAGTCAAGAGATGACAAGATGATGCGCTTCTCACTACCGCTGCAGCACCTCCTGCTGACCTTGAGTCTTTCGATGCTTGGATCAGGGTACGCCCCAGGTAGTGTCCTAGGTGGCTGGAACAGTAGAGGCTTGTCAGGGAGCACCCTAGAAGCCACCAACAAGGGGAAGAGAAGTCACAGAAAAGACCTCAGCCCACTCCCATCCAAAAACCTGAGCCAGGATGGCCCTGCAATGATCCCCACTCAGTGACCATCACTGGATGTAGGCTGCCTAGGAAGGAGTGCAAACCACGACAAGGAAGCTCCCTTAACCTGGGATGACCCCAGGAGGGACACTCGCTGAGAGCCATCAGCCACCAGCTCTCCTGTTCCCAGAGGGGGAATCACACACCGCAGCCTCTCTGGGATGGGAGATAGTGTTAGGTACTAATCCTAGGGCATGGTATCATTAATTCCTTTTTCTTCCTGTATTGTCATAAGCAAGTATCATTTTGAACATAGGTATCAAACCCTCCCACGGCCTTGCCCTCTGCCAGGCCTGCTGAGTTTCCCACGCTCAGGGCTCAGCTCTCTCCTGGGATCCCCTCTGCAGTTCCCATCAGGGAACCTAAGATCATTGAGAGCCTGTTGCTGCTCCGAGTTACCACTCCTTTCCCCAAGGGCTCTTAGGGGCTGCTCCCCTGGGCCAGGGCCTGAGGACTTACTGGCCCAAATGAGAGGACCTACAGTTGTGTCAAGCTTCTTCCTGTCTCAGTGGAGACTCTGACACCTGCCCTCTCTCTGACTCTCTCGACAGGCAACGTACCTGATGATGCAACAGAACTACTGGGGGGCCCTGGAGGTGGTGAACCAGATCACCATGGCCTCTGGGAGCTTCCTACCAGCCCTCATCCTGAAGATGCGGCTGTTCTTGGCTCGGCAGGACTGGGAGCAGGCGATAGAAACAGGACGCAGGTGAGGGAGGGGCTCACTTGCACAACTTCCTTCCTTCCTAAGCCAGGGGTGCTGATATGCCCCCATCTTACAAGATGATGAGGCAGGAAATGAGACAGGAAGGTGAATACCACCCACAGGAGAGCTGGGAATAGCGATAGCGTCACAGTGGAAGGTGAGGGGCGGGGAAGACTGGTATAAGCAAACTAAATACGAAGCCATCAAGAAGTGAGGCCAGGCTCTGTGGCCTAGGTGAATAAATGAAGGAATCAAGCAATGGACAGGCATGTCATTTAGAAGAGATGTGGAGGGATGCACCCAGAGGACCCAAAGCAGCAAGAGTTACAGGATGAAAAATAGTGGCAGGAGAGTGGGAATTGGCACTATTGCATTTTTTTTAACTATGGGCATGATATACTTTAATAATAGAGGGAAAGGTCACTGGTGTTTTGAGAAAAGAATTTTAGTGGTGAGCAGAGTCTATAAGCTGGAGAGCAAAGTTCAGGAGCTATAGGAACTTGTGGAAGCCAGGTTCCCCATATGGCCACCCTGAAGCACTGCAAATAGAAATGAAGATGACGTAGGGGGAGGGATGAGTGAAGGGAGGCTTTCTGAGGACCAGCTTTCGTGTACCACTGAAGACTATCACTTTAGACTCTAGCTTATATCTCAGTAATTATTTTTCTTTTGTTCGATATTTTTTTGTTTGTTTTTGGTACTGGACTCTTTTTAAAATTTTTTTTAAGAGAGAGGGACAGTGGGACAGTGAGAGAAAGAGAATCAATCTTATTTAGTTTTTCATGTGTTTTTGGTTGCTCTGACACTTCATTGTGTACGTTGGTGCTGGGGTTTGAACCCTCATCCTTGTGCATGCCAGGCAAGTGCCATAACCACCGAGCCACCGCCGCTCCAGCCCCTCCCCAGCCCTTTTTATTTTTTTATTTTGAGACAGGGTCTCACTGAGTTGCTTGGGGTCTCGCTGAGTTGCTGAGGCTGGATTTGAACTTGTGATCCTCCTGACTCAGCCTCTGGGATTACAGGCATGTACCACCATGTCCTGCATTATGACAGTAATCCTATGTATGATCCTAATTTTATTCCTAAAAAGAGTTGATGGACCATGAGTCATTACTATGAATTGTTAATGGACTTTGTGACTTTTTGATAATATATAGCACAGGTCTTGGTGGGGGAAAGGGTCAATAGATCTCCTCCTGCCCTGTGGAGGGCGCTAATTCCTTTGAGGACAACTAGAATTTGAGTTGATAGAAAGGTGCCAGCAGCCAATCAAAAAGCATTTCCACCAGGCCACAGTGCAATGCCTGTGTGGACCCTCGGCTTTCTCATGGTGTAGACCCAGCTGTCTTGGCAAGAACTTGCTTTGATGGCGTAGCCTTGGGCCAGCAGCTTTCCTGGGATCTAGCCCTGTGTGCTCATGAGTCAGGAGACAGAGTGTGGTACCAAAAGGTTGAGTCCAATACTTTGGCACCTTCCCCCAAGGAAGCTTGTCCCTTTAGTGGTATTCATAGAATTCTCGCATTGTTTTGCAAAACTCTACTCCACCTAGGCATGTTTCCTTTCATCCCTAATATTATTTATTTTTCTTTCTTATTTCTCTGCATCAGTCTTTGAATGTTGGGGCTGGAGTGGTGGCTCGGCAGTTACGGTGGCTCAGCAATTACGGTGCTTGCCTTGCATGACCAAGCACCTGGGTTCAAACCCCAGCGCCACATACACAATGAGGTGTCCGAGCAACGAAAGTCCATGAAAAACTAAATAAAATTGATTCTGTCTTTCTCTCTCTCTCACTGTCCCTCTCTCTTTAACAAAAAGAAGAAGAAGAAGAAGAACTCTGAATGTTGATTGTGCCCAGTCGTATTGGGATTTTGTATAATTTTAGTAACCCTCAATTAATCAGGTCATTCCTTAACCAGGCTGCATAATATGAAGTTTCCTATAAAGAAACAGAATATTGGGGCTGGAGCGGTGGCTCGGTGGTTATGGTGCTTGCCTGGCATGCGCAAGTACACGGGTTCAAACCCCAGCACCCACGTACACAACTAAGTGTCAAAGCAACTTAAGCCATGTGGAAAAACTCAATAAAAATTGATTCTCTCTCTCTCTCTCTCTCTCTCACTGTCCTTCTCTCTGAAAAAAAAAGAAAGAAAGAAACAGAATATTGAAGTTCCCATAGTATGATCAGAAGCCACATCTTCACAATGACATATGCTGAAACCAAACCCTTTCCATCTTAACACAGGCTGCCCCCACGCCTCTCTCCCCTCACCCCAGAACATGGTACCATGGTCAGGTCTAGTTAGTCAGAATACCAATAAGATTCTGTAACAAAGATACCCCCTAATACGTACACAACATAAAAGGTGATTTCACGAAAGCTTGGGTGAGCGTCCAGGTCGGTTGGAGCAACTCCATTGGACAGCAGGTCCTCCTCTCTGGTTGCCCTACCATTCCTAGGTTGTTGCCCACATGTCACATTCCAGACAGCAGGGAGGGGGAAAGGGCAGAAAGAGAAGGCATGCCACCAGCTAGATACCACACACCACACATGGCTTTCACTTATATTCTGTTGGCCAGAACTTAGTCACATAGCCATCCACTTAAACTGCATAGAGACCCTGGGAAGTGTACTATTTGTTCTGGGTAGTCATGTGCCCAGCTAGTTTGGGAGATCTGCTACTAAAAGAAAAGGCTGGGATGTAGCTTAGTGGTACAACATTTGCCTAGAGTGTGCCTCAAAAACAGAAAAGAAATTTGCCAGGCACAGTAGCACACACCTATAATCCCAGCAACTCAGGAGACTGAGGCAGGAGGATCTCAAATCTGAGGCCAGCCTTAGCAGCTTAGCAAGAACCTGTCTCAAAAATAAAAAGGGCTAAGAATATAGTTCAGTGGTAAAGTGTCATATTCAATACCTAGTACTAAAAAAAAGAAGAAAAAGAGAGGAGAATGAATATTAGAAGACAGAAGTTTCCAATACATCATCCTAGCCTTGCCTATCAATATTGTTAATTCATGTGGCTTTTGTTCCTATTACAGAATTCTTGAAAAAGATGAAAATAATATCGATGCCTGCCAAATTCTAGCGATGCATGAGCTTGCAAGAGAAGGAAACGTGACCTTAGTAAGTTATTTAAGACTCAGAAGTTGATCCTTGAGGCAGAGGCAAGAGGAATCCCTTGTAATCTACCCCATGCCCCCTCACAGCCATGGAGGGTACCCCTTGAATCCAAGCCTCCTTCTCCTTCTCTATTCCCATACTTCCTGCCCAAGGGGTCTGCTCTGATTTGAGTCTCTGGGCAGTACAGCTCAAAAGTAAGGCAGCTTCTGGCAGTACGGTTGACACTGTCCTGCAATCTGCTTCTTATGGGAACTCAGACAGGTATTGCAAGCCTCATCCTCCTCAATTGTAAAATAGACATAATTCTGCAGAGCGTGGAAGCCATTAGAAGGACTGAGATGAGGAGTGGGAAACTTCGAAATAGTGCCTGGTATCCTGCAGTAATTCCATTCATGTTAACTGCTAGTAGAAGTTAGCAGCTGGTAGTGTTCCAGAATTGAGGAAATGCCACCTTTCTAGGGACCGGTTGAAATTGCTCAACCAATGGTCAGTACCAAACTTGCTCCCCAGCCTTGTATTTTTCCATAAAAACCCAAATGAGCCCTCCGATTCAGTTAGAAATACCTAGAACTATGAATAAAAATGCAATGCTCAGCAAGGGACTTATTTTCCAAAAGAGTTTGTGTTTTTAGCCCAGATATTGTCTTTGGAATAAACAGAATACATTGCCTCGTTGAGACTAAGGCAAAGCAAGAGTCTCCAAAGGATCATGGCAGGAAGAGGAAACCTCCAGCTCCTCTGCATAGGTCTGATTGTGGGTTTTGTGGGGTCAAGTGAGATGGAAGTGCATATGCAGGAGGAATCCTTGAACAGGGCCCTAGCACTGTCTCTGGGGGAAACAGGAGGAAATACCGCCTGGGCAGGAACAGGAGAACAGGCCTCTCCTCTGATTCTGGACAGGCCTTCCAGGGCCTGGCCTGAGGACTGAGCCCAAGGGCATCTAGTGCCCCTCCTCCACCCTACCTCAAATCCTGGGGTCTGCGCTCGCCCCAGCCACCTGCCCAGTTCTATTCCTGGCATACTTGCCCATCACGGCGAACCCATGCCATCCCATGTTTCCCTTTTTGGCGCATCTTTGCAGTTGAGAATTTAGGGCCCCCTATTCCTGGGTGGGGAGTAGGCAAAGGAATCAGTGGAAAAGAACCCAAGGTTTCAAATCAGTCTGTCACCCAGTTGGTTATGTGACCTTAGACCAATTGCCCAACCTTTCTGACCTTTCATCTGCTGTACTGGAAAGTTTGGATAATGGCTCTGACTTACAGGGTTGTTGAGAGAGTTCACTGGAATGACAGAGAGGCACTGATGTGACTCATGTCAAAATGCAGTGAGGGCAGCAGACCACTGCTCAGTTGGTTTGGTGCTGGCCTGGCAGACTGTGGGGTGGAGACAGCAGGACTGGCCCTGCCTCTGCCTCCATGGGGCCAACGGACAACTTTTCTTCACAAACTCTAGGCAGAGGAGCAGGCAGCTCTCTGGAGAATAAGTTCCCTAAGACTCCACTGTGGGCACTGAAATGGTACTGATGCGGGGACCACCCCAATTACATCTGAATCCCTGGGGTTGGTGCCAGGGCCTGGGTGTTTTTTTAATCTCACAAGTGATGTGAATGTGCAGCTAGGTTGGAGAATCACTACCCAACTCTGGTTTTACATGTTGCCTTCAACATTTTCTGTTGTGCCCTGCAGGCTGCTGATCACATTAGAAATCTGATTAAGGCGCTAGAAATGAGAGAGCCCCAAAATCCAAGTCTCCATCTTAAAAAAATTCTCGTGATTCACAGACTGGTAAGAAGATCGTCTCTGGTTTCTGAAATGGTGCTTATCTCTGCTTTTCCTAGAGATCTAGTCTTCCCTGAAAGCTCTCTGGATGCCCTACTACTCTCCCTCCAGCCCAAACTTGGCCTTTTAGGCTGGGGTCCCCCGCCTGCCTCTGGCTGCTAATCTGACTTGTGGGCTCTGTATCCTTGGCCCAGGTACCCCAGAGATGTTATGAAGACCCCAGAGAAGGGGTCTGAAGTGATTTTAGAGTGGCAGCACTCTCCTAGGGACAAAGGTGACATTGCAGCTGTTACGTAGAGCCATCCCAGCTGTGGCCCAATGCCCATGCTCTTTTTGTGTAAGTGACCTGGGAAGGCTATCCTGCCTAGGCCTCTGTGACATCAGGGAAGGTCCAAATAAACCAGGTCACCAAAGAATCTGTGCCTGCCTCAGACCCTTCAGCTCCAGAGCAAGATTTACTAGAAGGAATTGTAAGAACAAGGGCAGCTTGGGATCAGGGACCAGAACTGAGTTGCTAACTGCTACTGGGTTACCATCTCTCCCTCAATGTGTGTATCTGAATCTCTCAGCCTAGTTCTCTACATGACAGGGAATGTGGTGAATTGTGGCCTTTGGGACTGCTTTCCACCACTGGACACAAAGAGCTCCTTTTACCCAGCTTCCTTGAGCCAATTTATGGCTGCCAGACAGGGACTGTTCCGCTCACCTTGGAAAACCCTGTGACTATGACCTGCAGAGGTGGCCCATGGAGGGTCCTTTTGGAGATAGACAGCTCCATTAACCCAGCTGCCTGACACAGGGACCTCTTGGGCTCTCTTGCCCGCACCCCCAGCCCTGCTGAAGTGCCCCCGTGTTTGGTGTGGCCTCGCTCAGGCAGGCTGGACTGACTCTTCTCCCCTTTTCCATGTGCCCCTTCTTGCAGTGTGGGAGCCACCAGGTGATTCTGCAGCTCGTGAGTAACTTCATTGAGCGCATCTTCATGGCCACCCCCTCCTGTGCCCAGGTGGCCACAGAGCTGGGCTACCTCTTCATCCTGCAGAACCAAGTGAAGGAGGCTTTTCTGTGGTACTCGGAGGCCATGAAAGTGGATGAGAACAGCATGGCCGCCTTGACAGGTCACGCATGCTGATCAGGAAGCGGGGCGGAGGGGGAAGAGATCCAAGCAGGGCGGCCTCCGTGGGTCCAAAAAAGAGGCGCTGGGAAGCGTTCTCCCAAGAGGGTGTGAGCGTGTAATGGGGTGCCTTTCCACGGACATACAAATATAGACGTAAGAGTCACAGGAATGCCTAGGAGTGCCATCAGAGCCACTCTGATCTATGCCAGATCCCCAATATCTGCACCCTGGCTCTTCTGGAGGACTGATGGCCTGACCCCCATTCTTTTAGTTTTATTGGTTTTTTTATTTTTTTATTGTTTTTTTTTTATGTGACCCCCATTCTTGATGGGCCTTGCCTCTTCTCAGGCCCTGTTGCATAGGTTAAGATGTTCCACTCACCTCTTTAGACTCTCTCTCTGGAGGTCCCTGAGCTGGAAGGCCACCAGCGAGTGTAGTTTTAAGAATTTTATTTCCCATCTGTCCAGATGCTTTTTTTATCCTTTGTTTAACTGTCAGATGACTTTTCCGAGGCCCCATTTTCATTTTACACGTTTTTACAAAGCCCCAACGCCATGGTCTCCGTGAATTCTGAAGCAGGAGCGTTTGGTTTAGGTGAGGAAGCCGTGTACTCCACTGCCGAGGCAGCCGCTTCTTGGCCTGGCCCTGAGGAGCCGTGTGCTTGAGCGCAAGTCACTTCTCTCTCAACTCCAGGCTTCTCATCTGCACCGCACAGTTGTCAGAGTCCTGACCTTGACTTCTGCTTTCATGTGTCAGGCTAGACTCTCAAATCCATGCCTCTCCTCCGTCCCCACATCATGAAAAAAAGGAGACAACTTAAAAAGACAGTAAGTCCATTGCAGGACCTAGAAACAGGGAGAGAAGCCTTTGGTGAACCAGAAATTTGAAGAACACCACCTTCCTAAACGATGTAAGGCAGATGGCACCAAATACATGAATTCCGAGCAGGTCTACAAACGTGTATGCTAACATAGGCAGAGATGGGTCAGCTAAAGAAACTGGTAGACCAGCTTTTCCTAGAGAGCTCCAGGAAAAACACCACCAAAAAACAGCTCAAGCTCAGGACCACCATGGGATGTAACAGCATCCCATGGGGCAGTCAGGGAGGTAATGGAAGGATCACTGGAACCATTCCCAATCCAGAGCCTGGAATCTAGGAGACTCTTACTGGGTGTTGGGGCAGAGGGGAGAAGAGCAGTGTTTCAGAGACTTCATATCATCATCAGAGCCATGAAGAACAAAAAGCTTTGGCTGCTGGGCATAAGGGCAAAATCCCCTAAAAGAGTCCTCCACCAGGCTGAGTTCTTCCCCACTTCCTCAGTGAAGGGAGCACCCCAGCAGGGAGCTGGAGGGAAGTGGGCTGGTCAGAACGTCCCACTCACCCAGCCCATGCCCACCCACTCACAAACTGCCTGGGGCCACCATCCTTTCTGGCCTGTCTGGAAAAATCAGTGACCATAACCTGTTGGGAAATGTGCCAGCAGCTAATACTCATCAGACTCGTCCCGTGCATAAATCTGCTAGTCTGAAAGAGGGGCAGCGTGGAACATGAAAAGCGGTGGCCAAGTTAGGGCCTGATACTGAAAGGCCTTTCCCCCAAAGCACACCCTCAGTGTGAAGGGGCTGTTGTTGCCAATAAGTGAAGAACACACTACTCTGAAGAAGGTACAGAGAACCAAAACAGAGTTGCCGAAAATTAACATTGTGGCAAGGTGAGAAATCCCTCAGACAGGCCAAATAGTGAGATGATCAGAATTGATTAGGAAAACGTTAGGGAACAAATACATCAAAATGTCCAGGAAATATCTGGAAATGAATAGCAAGGACAGAGGAAATTGGTCCTCCCAACATCAAACATATCACAAGCCAGGTATGGTAGTGCATGCCTGTAATCTCAGCTATTCAGGAGGCGGAGGCAGGAGGACTGCGAGTTTGAGACCTACCTGGGCATCTTTGTGAGGCTCTGTCTCAAAATAAAATGGAAAAAGCAGGACTGTAGCTCAGTGGTAGCGTGCTTGCCTAGCATGCGTGAGGCCTGGGTTCCATCCCCATCACTGAAAAATAAGAATACCCATATCATCAAATGGCGTAATGAAGTCAGCTTGGGACCAGCACTGGCTGGAGTAAACAGACAGATGAATGGGACACCACTGGCCTGATTTCAAACTGGTCAGTTGTCCAGTAATTCCTGGTTGGACCCCCCTGGCTTTCCATTATGAAATACATAGAAGTAAGTTCTCATTTCAAACCACACTCAACAACAAATTCCAGTTGAAGTATTTATTGGATTTTTTCTTTCTTTCTTTGATTTTGCAAGGCTAGAGATCAAACCCCAGGCCTCACACCTTCTAGGCAAGTGCTCTACCACTGAGCTACATCCTGAGCCCCTAAATGTATATGCTGTGCATATAAGTATGTATGTATGTATACATTAATAAATATTTAGAGAACTCTTTTAAGGATTATATCCCAAATCGCAAATTATGGTTATCATTAGAGAAATTCTTAAAGGCAGAGCAGAGCTCGGGATGTTTTTCTGTATTGCCATGTGATTTCAATTCTTTCCCATGAGGACGCATTGCTCTTGAACTTGAGGGTGTTGGGAAAGATCCCCTTCCCTGAAGAGCCCTCCCTTCCACTGTCTCCTTCATGCTTTTTGACCTAATGGAAAGCTGGCTCTGCTTCTGGGCTCGCTGCTCATCGTTGTTCTGTCCTATTGATAGGAATCATCTGGTGCCAGATCTTAAAAGGCCACCTGGAGGAGGCTGAGCACCAGCTGGAATTCCTGAAGGAGGTGCAGCAGTCCCTGGGGAAGTCTGAGGTCAGCACTCCCTGGGGGCCTGGCTTGCTCCAGGGTTGCCTCTCGATCTCCAGTTTCCAGTGGAGGGCAGGGAGCCAGAATGGCCTGGACCTCTGCTGTGCCCTCCCTGCCAACTCGCAGGATGGCATTGCCTGAGACTCGGGTCTTTCTCCCACAGGTGCTGGTTTTCCTCCAAGCCCTTCTGGCGTCCAAGAAGCAGAAGGGGGAGCAGGAGGCCACTGTGCTCCTGAAGGAGGCGGTAGAGCTGCATTTCTCCCGCATGCAGGGCCTGCCCCTGGGCCCCGAGTACTTCCAGGAGCTCGACCCCCTCTTCCTGGTCTGCATCGCCAGGGAGTATTTGCACTTCTGCCCCAAGCAGGTTAGGGGAGGCCCATCTTCATGACGGGGGCTTCATGGCGGGGGCTTCATGGCGGGGG
Source organism: Aplodontia rufa (assembly GCA_004027875.1). Classification (NCBI taxonomy): domain Eukaryota; kingdom Metazoa; phylum Chordata; class Mammalia; order Rodentia; family Aplodontiidae; genus Aplodontia; species Aplodontia rufa. The sequence goes on along the minus strand of PVKS010001893.1, from coordinate 54,235 downwards.
CAGGAGTACAGGTAGGGTGGTGTCCACCCAAAGAACAGAGGAGGGACCTGACCTGTGCAGTCATCCGGCCTGTCTGAGCCTTGGGTAATCAGGGAGCCCAGTGTTTTTCAAACTTGAACATGCAGTGCCCAACTGTCCCCGGAGGTTGTTCCAGTGCCGATTGTGATCAGACAGGTGAGGCTCAAAGTACTGCATCCCTGACAAGCTCCCAGGGATGATGAGGCAGCTGGGTCAGGGACCACTCTGGAGGAGCAGGGCACTGGCCATGCCCCTGCTGTGTCCTGGGCAGCACTCGGGTCCCTTTTTCCCAGAAACCTTATTTTTTGTTTGTTTGTTTGTTTGTGAGTAAGAGAGAGAGAATCAATTTTATTTACTTTTTCGTCTATCCTTTGTTTCTCCGACACTTACTTGGGTATGTGGTGCTGGGGTTTGAACCTGGGTCCTCACACATGCCAGGCAAGTGCTCCAACCACCGAGCCACTGCTCCAGCCGCCCTCCCAGAAGCCTTCTAAGAATAATGTTAGTCTATATTTGTTTGTCCTTTCCCAGCCAGACAGGATTCCTTATTGGCAAGGATCATATTTTTACAAGTCTTAATATCCCCCCAGTGCATTGTAATGTTGCATCAACAAAAATTGATTGCATATATTACCCTGGGCCAGACACCATTCCAGGCACTAGGGACACAGCAGAGAATAAATGAAGTCCCCAATTTCTGGTGCTTATGCTCTAACACTAGATGGTACAGGAGGCATAAGAACTGTGGAAGCAAGTAAAATTCCTCTACTGAGAGTGTTTCTCAGGGCTCCAGGAATCTTGCTTAGAATGGGGCAGATGACACAGCCAGCCGCTCATGTTCCTACAGCCCCGGTCACCAGGCCAGATCCTGTCTCCACTTCTTAAACAAGTCGCTGTGATCTTGAATCCTGTCGTGAAAGCAGCACCAGCTCTGATGGATCCCCTTTACGTGATGGCTCAGGTCAAGTATCTTTCAGGTAGGGCCTGGCGTGTCTTCTATTTACCTGCTCAGACCGGACAGGGCTTCTGCCCCGGGGTTGTGTCCACAGGCACACTCACGTGCTATACGCACGCGTACCTGCTCCTGCTCCCCTGCCCACTCGGTCCAGCCTTGTCTCTCAGTGGCCTTCCTCACCAGCAGGGGTCTCCCCCACCCCGGCCTTTTGCAGATGACTTACTGGATCTGTGCAGGTAGTGTCAGTGAGCTTCTGGGAGACAGTAGTACTCAGAATGGACAAAAATTCCCTTACGGAGTCTGCATTCTAGTAAGGGGAAATAGACAAACGGCTGAGTACCTGGTGTTGTTGTTAGAAAGTGACATGCTATGGAATGAAGTCAAACAGGGAAGGGGATGTGGGTGGGGTTATAAGGTTGTCAGGGAAGATCCTGCACCTCGAGGCTGCCAGAGCCCCCAGGGGCCTGGATCAGTGCCCTGCCATCTTTCCCCCACCTCAAGGCCCAGTCACTGGAGAGAGAGGGAGGTGCTTTATGGGTGTCCTATTATCCTCTCTGACACACTGCCATCCCCCAAAATTCTCTTCTGCAGCCTTTCACCCCATCCTGTCTGCTGAAAAATCAATCTGGTGACCTGGGGGCTATCAAAGGATCCAGGACACAGTATCTGTCCTCCAGAACTATGTTGTGTGGGGTTCGCTCTGCTGAGAGCTCCCCATCTTCATCCTTGATCCTCCCATGTTCATCTGGGTGCCATATTTATCCAGAGTTTCAAGGTCTCACGGATTCAAGTCCAGGGCAGGAGTACTCCCCCAAGGGTGCTAGAAACTCCCAGCAGGTTTGGCCTGAAGCAAAGTCTCCAGGTGCTTAGGTTGCTATGGTGACCTCTTTCCATTTCCACAGAACACAGGAGAGTAGGGAGTTTGGATCTAGAAGCAGGTACACCCTACTCAGGCAGGTTAGGGACTGCAGGCAGGAGATTGTGAGGGACCTGGCAGCAGAGGGAGGAATCTCCCTACTTGTCTGCACCTCAACCCCAGACTGGCACCACCACCCTGTGAGCACCAAGCTGGCTGCAGAGAGATCTCTTGGCCCCCTAGTGCTGAGGGATTCATAGATCAGGCTCAGAAGACTGAGAGCTTGACTTCAATATGGACTTTGTCCCTTTGGGCTGAGTGGCTTACATCACTGGAGCCCTAGTTCCTACATCTGAAAGACAGGATCAGGTCTGGGGGGGTATAGCTCAGTGGCAGAGCACCTGCTTAGCATGTTTGAGCCCTGGGGTCCATTTCCAGCACCACCAAAAAGCAAAATAAAAATAAAGGACAAGGATCATAATACTAACCTTGCAGGGCCACACAGATGTTAAATGAGACTTTCAAAATGGTTTGCACATGTTGAACTTAAAGCAGGTGCTTCATGAGTTGGGACTATCATAATTGCTGTTATTATTAGCTTTTGTTCTGCTCTTAGATTTGGGAATTGAGATTTCCATGTTCCCCTGAGCTTCTAGATGGAGCAGCAATGTGTCTTAGCTATCTCCCTGAGGGTCACAGAGATAAGGAAAGTGTTGGACCAAAGTTTAAGTATCCTGGCTTTTGTCCAGGGCAAGGCAAAACTGTAGTTTTAATTTTAGGAAGAGACCTCTGAAGCAGAGCAGAACTAGGTAGAAAGCCTACTGAGAGTATTTCCAGTTAACTACCATGACAGATTCATCCTGCCTCTACCTGGGTGTCAAGAGTGCCCCAGAACCCCTGTATCATAGAGATTTGTTTCTGGTTTCTAGGGGAGCTGGAGAATGCCCAGAACACTCTGGAGCGATGCCTAGAGCTGGACCCCACCTCTGCAGACGCCCACCTCCTCATGTCCCAGATCCACCTGTCTCAGGGCAACTTTGCCATGTGCTCCCACAGCTTAGAGCTGGGCGTCAGCCACAACTTCCAGGTGGGGTCCTCTGTGCTTCACTGCCCCCCCTTCTGTCCCAAAGCCCAGCTAGCTGCAGCCCCCACTTTCCTTGAGAGTGAGACAGTCCCAGAGGCCACCTGTGTCCCCCAGCCCCTCTGCTGCCCATAGGAGGCTCCGTGGCTCCCCAGCTCCTGTGGTTTTCTCCGATGGCTGCTGTGAGCAGCAGTGGAGCCCCACACTCTGTTGTGCTCCTCCTAGGTCCGAGACTACCCCCTCTACCACTTCATCAAGGCCAGGGCCCTCAACAAATCTGGAGACTATTCAGAGGCCATCAAGACACTGAAAATGATCATGAAATTGCCAACTGTGAAGGTGGAAGAAAGCAAGAAGTTCCGTGGGTCCTCTCTGCAGCCCAGAGAGAAGGTGTCCATCCTGCTGGAACTGGCAGATGCCCTCCGGCTGAATGGGGAGCTGGTAAGCAAGGCCATGCTCTCTTCCCTTGGGACTGGGGCAAGCTGGAAGCCCTGGCTCAGCCTGGTAACCAGCTCTTTGAATCTCTGATGTTCACTGGCGCCGTCATTTTGGTCCCTTGTTCATTTGGGAGCAGGCCTCTCCCATTGCCTAAAAGGCTTCAGTGGCTCCCATTGGCCTCAAGGTAAGTCCAGACCCTACTGGGTCCTATGTGATCTGACTGCTGTCTACCTCAGTGTCCTTGTGAGAATCTCAGGGAGGCAGAGCACACAGGCTCAAGAGGGCCACCAACAATGGTCATGCAGATTGGGTATTGCACAGATTCAGTGGCTGCTAGTCATCCGGTAATCTTTATGAGCCATGCCTCTTTGGAGTTTTGCAGTATACAGCCTGCTCAACTGTATGAAGCAGCCCAAGATCTTGAAGGGTCTGGCAGGGCAGAGGCGGGAAATACCTGGGTATCCTCAGCTAGTCCATGGGAGTGATGGGGAACACAGAGGCAGGAGCAAGGCCTTGGGGGACCTTGACTCTGTATGTTCCTTTGATCTCATGGGCCTCTGGCCTCACCAGTTCATAAGAAGAGGTCTGTCCAGGACCATGTTTGTGATCCATCAATACTGGGGCCTCTAGCCTTCTCCCATGATGATTCTGATATAGAGAGAGATCTAGGCCTTTTCTCCTTGAAGATAAAATTTGCTGGGCTAGGGGTATAGCTCAATGGCAGAGTGCTTACCCATCATGCACAAGGCCCCGGGTTCCATCCCTGGCACCACCGAGGGGAAAAAATAAAATCTTCCTTCCTCCAAGTATACCAAAATGAACAAAAGAATTAAAAGTAGAGGCCAGGCGTGGTGGCTCATGCCTGTAATCCCAGTGACTTGGGAGGCTGAGGCAAGAGGATCGAAAGTTCAAAGCCACCCTCAGCAATTTATCAAGACCCAGTCTCAAAATAAAAAATAAAAAGGGCAGGGGATGTAGCTCAGTGATTAAGCACCTCTGGGTTCAGTCCCTGGAACAATAAAAAAAAAAAAAAGAGGAAAAAAGAAAACAAGGCCACATGTCAAAGACAGAAATGAAATAAACCACAAGCAGGACATAAAAGTGTTGCACGCCAATAACCCCAGCTAGTGGGGAGGCTGAAGCAGAAGGAGTGCAAGTTCAAGGCCAGCCAGAGCAACTTGGACCTTGTCTCAAAGTAAAAAATAAAATAAAATAAATAAAAATGCTTCAGATGCAGCTCAGTGTAGAGCACCCTTGGGTTCAATCCTCAGTACTAAAAAAAAAGGAAACAAAATAGATTAACAAAGAGCCCCAAGAACATGTGTCTATGACAACGAAATGAAGTAAATGTACCTAGAAAATAAGAACGCTATTTCACAGTGATTTGAACAAGCAAGCTATGGAACCCACTCCAAAAACTGAAAGGCCCAGAATAAAAGGTAAAAGATGGTACCAACATACAGGCCAACAGAAAGCAGGGCTTGAGACATAAATGTCTGGTAAAATTAAACTGGTAAAAAAACAAAAAAACCCAGCAGAATGGGCAGAGAGTAGCTTCGTGGATCCTGATGTGCCAGTTCCCAGAACATTAGAATATCTTTGGCCTAAAGCAGAAAAGCACAAGGAGAGGTGCGCACTGTCCCCTCATGGCAGGGAATTGCCTCCGCATTTTGCAGGTTCTTACAGGTGGGAGTTCCTGCGCCCCCAAGCTAGCAGGCTCCTTTTCCTGTCATCTAAGGACAGTGGCCATGGACCTTCAGAGGGCTTTCCTCCTCTGCCTCCAGAGCTGCTCTGCGGGTTGACGCGGTCTGTCTGCTTACTTCAGAGTGGCCCATCTCTGACTCCATCTTTCATTCCTCTCCCAGGGCAGGAATGGGAAGGGTGATTGTTTCCCAGAAGAGGTTTCAAGTATTGTCAGGGCACCTGTAGTGAATGACACCGACTGGAGGGTCTCTTTGGTTCCCCTGTTTCAGCATGAGGCCACCAAGGTCATGCAGGACGCCGTTAATGAATTCAGTGGTACGCCAGAGGAGATCCGCATCACCATTGCCAACGTGGACTTGGCCCTGAGCAAGGGCAATGTGGACATTGCCCTGAGCATGCTGAGGAACATCACACCCAATCAGCCCTGCTACATGGAAGCCAAGGAGAAGATGGCCAGCATCTACCTGCATACCCGCAAAGACGTCCGCCTCTACATCGGATGCTACCGGTGAGCCCCGGCAGCCGCACAGTGACGGCTTCTCCTCTGATGGTATCTTGGGGTATTCCTTTCTGGTTGTATTTCTTTAGCTTGGATCTCCAGAAAGGGTCCCTGGAGTGCGTTGACCAAAGCGTGAGTCCTCCTTAGGTCAGTAAGCCCCGACTGTGAATGAGCCCTAAGGTTCTGGAACTGAATAGGCCCTTAGCCCTTGCCTCCCCCACCCGCTTCACCCTTGCATGTTGCATTCTGGTGGGAAGCTGTGGGCCTGGCTGCTAGAGCGGACCAGAAGGAACCGTGGGAACATACTCCCTCCCTGATCCCTGGTCTGCCCATCCTTGAGAATACATCTGGTGTGGTGTGGTTGAGGACAGTCCCAAACCTCAGTCTTTGCATGACTTAGTGTTAGGACCTCAATGCACCTTCCCAGGACCTTTCTTCAGACAAAACTCTCTCAGGTGATCGGGTGGAAGTGCTGAGGGTGTGGCTGGGGCCCGGGGTGGGGGGGAGGGGAGATGGGGGAGGATACCCAGCAGGAAAGGAATGAACAAAAGAGTGGCCTGGTCAGATTGGAGTTTTAGTATTGTGTGGCTGGGGATGTGGCTCAGGGGGAGAGCTCTTGCTTAGCATGTGCAAGGCCCTGGATTCAATCCCCACCCC
>PVKS010001893.1:0-47927 GCA_004027875.1 Aplodontia rufa | reverse complement strand
CCAACCAAACAAAAAAAAGTTGGGGGGTGGGGTGACCGGAGATGTGGCTCAGTGGTTAAGCACTCCTGGGTTCAATCCCTGGTACCAAGAAAGTAAAAAAGCTTTTAAAAAGCAAGGAGAGGGGCTGGAGCGGTGGTTTAGCAGTTACTGCACTTGCCTGGCATGCGTGACAATGTGAGTTGGAACCCCAGCACCATGGACACAATGAAGTGTTGGAGCAACAAAAGCCATATGAAAAACTAAATAAAATTTATTCTCTCTCTCTCTCTCTCTCTCTCTCACTGTCCCTCTCTCTTAAAAAAAAAATAAGTAAAGGAGAGGACTGAAGCGGTGGCTCAGTGGTTGGAGTGCCCGCCAGGCATGCTCAAGGACCCAGGTTCAAATCCCAGCACCACATATACAACTAAGTGTCAGAGTAACAAAGGCCAGACGAAAAAATAAAGTTGATTCTCTTTCCTCTCTCTCTCTCTCTCAACCTCTTTAAAAAGAAAAAGAAAAAAAAGTGTCAACTAGAACCTGATTAAGTAAGGTAGCTAGCCCAAAGCTTCATGCCCAGTGGATCTTCAGTAAGTATGGGATGTTGAATGAACATCAGCCAGAATCGGTAGCAAAGAAGAGAGAGATTCAGGAATGTGAGGGATGCACAGGCTTGAAAGATGCTTTTTGTTATTCCCACAGGGAGCTCTGTGAACATCTGCCTGGCCCCCACACCAGCCTGCTTCTGGGTGATGCTTTCATGAACATTCAGGAAGTGAGTGAGGAGCCCCACCGCCTTGCCAAATAGCCCCCCTCCCCAGTGTCACTTCTCCAGTTGCAGAGAAGACAAAGACCCCTGGTTACTTTTCCCACCAGCCTGAAAAGGCCCTGGAGGTCTATGATGAGGCCTATAGAAAGAACCCGCACGATGCCTCCTTGGTCAGCAGGATTGGGCAAGCTTATGTGAAGACCCACCAGTATGCCAAGGTCAGACTGGTCTGGGGTGGGGCAGGGTGTGTCCCCCAGCAGGGAGGGTGGAGGAAGGGGCACCAGTGGGGTGCTCTGGATAGGAGAATGGCTGAGCCTCCACCCTAGCTCCCTGCTGAGTGGGGTGCCAGGGGAGAGGTCAGTAACGCCCACCACCTCCCATGCCTACTCCAGCTAGGAGGCCCTTTGCCTCTTAGGCTTCTGCACTCTGGAGGGGCACACTGATGTGGACACTGCCAAGAGCAATGTGGTATCAGGCACTCAAGTGCAGAATGACACCTGAGGCCTTCATTTCCTGTTTACACTAAGGCGATTAATTATTATGAGGCTGCCCAAAAGATTAGTGGGCAAGACTTTCTGTGCTGTGATCTGGCTGAACTGCTCCTGAAGTTAAAGAAGTTCAACAAAGCAGAAAAAGTTTTGAAGCAGGCACTGGAACACGACTTTGGTGAGGCAGCATTCTAACCCACCCTTAACGTTTGGACCAGGCATGCTGCCTCTAGTCCTTTCCCACGTTGCCTGAACACCAATCCAGCTTCCTAGGAGCCACTGAACACTCATTGGAGTTTTCTTTCAACAGTCAAAGACTTCCCATCCATGATGAATGATGTTAAGTGCTTGCTTCTGCTGGCAAAGGTTTACCAAAGCTATAAAAAAGAAGATGTGGTAGATACTTTGAACAAGGTAATTAACCCTCAACACTCCAGCTCTTCCCTGCCATGTCCTGATGGGGGCTGAAGGAGGAGGAGGGATAGGGCTTCTCAAGAGAGGCCTGGGCTTTACCTCTGGCCTTCATCTTCCTTTTATTCCCCAAGTACGGTGCTCTGAGCTGGGCCGGCTGGGCCGGGCTAGGGAAGGTGAAAGTAAGTCGGTGACTTTGTGAGCACAAGGTTGATGGTGATAACAGTAATGACAGTGGCTGTAGTTTCCATGTTTTGAAAGCTCTGTGCTAGGTTCTGTGCTAGTCCCTTCGCTTTCCTCTTTAATTTCCAGGGTCCCTTTGGGATAACCACTGTGACATCACATCCCCACATAAAGATGAGGATCAAAGAAGTTAAGATATATGCCCAAAGTCAAATACAAATGTCCCTGACTTAGAAAGACACACAATTTTGCAACTTTATCATAGTGTGAAGGTGATACGCATTGAGTAGAAATTGCACTTTGAATTTTGATCTTTGCTCAGGTTAGCAATTATATGGTCCTGGGCTCTTATGATGCTGAACTGTGGCGTCAAGCCACAGCTCCCAGATAACCACTTGATTTCCAGGATAAACAATTGATATCCTACAGGGTGCTATGTTGCTAAGCTAGGATATTAAATAGGTTAGGTGTATTAAATGCAATTTCAACTTTTGTTCTATTTTTTGGTGCATTATAATTGTACATAATGATGGGATTTGTTGCCATATATGTACACAATGTAACAATATTATTTGGCAAATATCCTTCTCCTGAATTCCCCGCTCTCTCCCTCCATCCAATCCCTTGGTCCCTTTCCTCTACTGATCTCCCTTTGATTTCCATGAATTCTGCTGCCACCTCTCTTTTCCTTTTCCCTCTCTAGCTTCTGCGTTTGAGAGAAAACATATATCCCTTGTCCTGAGTTTTTCTTACTTTGCTTAATGCAATGATCTCTAGTTCCATTTTCCTGAAAATGGCGTAATTCCATTTTTCTTTATGGCTGAATGAAACTCCATTATGTGTATACACCAATTTTCTTTATCCATTCATCCACTGATGGACACCATTGACTATTGTGAATTGTGCTGCTATGAACAAGGGTATGCATGTATCACTGCAGTACGATGACTTTAATTTTTCAGGATTAATGCCAAGGAGTGGTGTAGCTGGGTCATATGGTGGTTCCATGCCCTAGCCTTTTGAGGAATCTCCATATTTTTTTCCATAGTAGTTGTACTAATTTATAGTCCCACCAACAGTGTAAAAATGTTCTTTTTTCTCTACATCCTCTCCAGCATTTATTATTATTTGTATTCTTGATGACTGCCATTCAGACTAGTGTGAGATAAGATCTCAGTGTAATTTTGATTTGCATTTCCCTAATTGCTAATGATGTTTAACATTTTTTCACCTATTTATTTGGTGGCCATTTGTATTTCTTTTGAGAAGCATCTGCTTAATTCATTTGCCCATTTATTAACTGGGTTATTTGAGGTGGAAATTTTTTTGTGCTCTTGATGTGTTCTAGATACTAATCCTTTGTCAGAAGAATAACCAGCAAAAATTTTCTCCCATCCTGTAGGCTCTGTCTTCACATTCCCAATTGTTTCCTTTGCTGTGCAGAAGCTTTGTAATTTGATGTCATCCCATTTATGAAGTCTGGACATTGTTTTCTGAGCATAGGGGTACTATTGAGAAGTTGTCACCTGTGCCTATATGCTAGAATGTTGACCCCATATTTCCTTCTAGGAATTGCATCATTTCTGATCTGATTCCGAGGTCATTTTGAGTTGTGTAGACTTTTGTGCAAGGTGAGAAATAAGGGTGTAGTTTCATTCTTCACATGTGAATAACCAGCTTTCCCAGCACCTTTTGTTAAAAAGGCAGTCTTTTCTCACATATACGATTTTGGCAACTTTGTCAAGAATCCGACAATTGTAGATGTGTGGGTTTGTCTCTCTTCTCTGTGTCATTGGTCTATGCATTTTTAATTTACGATGGGTTTATGGGGCTATAACTCCACGGTAACTCAAGGACCATCTCAATTAACAAGTAATGGAACTGACACCTGAGCCTGTCTGGCCTATGCTAACCCATACTCTTTCCATATTGGGCTGCCCTGATGCAAGAACCCTTGGTCATTCCTGTCATGCCTTCCTCACTCTTTCTGCCGGAAAGTGTAGCCTCCCACTTGCTCCTGGGGTGCTCCCTATGCATTGGGGAGCACAGTCTCTGACTACTTTGTGATGATTTGTTTCCTTATTTGCCATAGAATCCTCAATTCTTCTGTTTGGCCCTCAGGGAGCTGAACAATAATTTGTGCCTTTTTCCTGCAGCTTCAGCCTGGAATTGTCCTTTCCTCTTGCTGGTTAATCACCTGATCATTCTGTGACATGGATATTATGAAGGTTCCTCAATAAGCAGGGCCCGCATATTCAGAGCAATTGTATCCAACAAAACACATACACAGTGGCACACACCTGTAATCCCAGAACTCAGAAGGCTGAGGCAGGAGGATCACAAGTTCAAAGCCAGCCTCAGCAACTTTAAAAAGGCCCTAAGTAATTTAAAGAGACCCTGTCTCAAAATGAAAAATAAAAAGGGCTAAGGATTTAGTTCAGTGGTAAAGAGCCCCTGGGTTCAATCCCCAGTATCCTCCCCAAAAAAAATTTTTTTAGAGGACTGACAATGTAGCTCAGTGGGAGAGTGCTTGCCTAGCATATGCAAGGCCCTGAGTTCAATCCTCAGTACCACAAATTTTAAAAAATTAACAACACAGCCTGACTGGGCATGGTGGTGCATGCCGGTAATCCCAGGCATGAAGCAGGAGGATCACAAGTTCAAAGCCAGCCTCCGCAACTTAGCAAGAATTAAAAGTAAAAAGCGCTGGGATGTGGCTCAGTGGTTAAGCACCTCTGGGTTCAATCCTTGGTTAAAAAAAAAAAAAAAAACAACAACAACAACCCACAATGTCTGCTTTGGACACTTACTGTGTGCTTGCTGTGACCTTTAGGGAAGCAAAAGCAACTTAGACACAAAACCTGAAGGTGAGATAGAAGCAGATAAACAAGTACAACAGACTGTTTTGTGTCAGTGCCTCTGCTTCTGCCCCTGCTCCCGGGACAGCACCAGCCTGCCTTCCTCCTGTGTCCTGGGTGAATGGCCTTCCTGTCCAGAGCAACTCACATTTGCTGAGAGTATTTGAGATCCCCTGCTTAACATTGCTGGCTCTGAAATAAGAGATTGGGACTTTCTGTGAACTGGCACATCGGGCTCTGAGTTTCTGATCCTGGCTTTATTGGTTTCCCAAGGCCTTGGACCTTCAGTCTCGGATACTGAAGCGGATTCCACTAGAGCAACCAGAGATGATCCCCTCCCAGAAGCAGATGGCAGCCTTCATCTGCACCCAATTTGGGGAGCACTACTTGGCAGAGAAGGAATATGCCAAGGCAGTGCGTTCTTATAAGGATGCCCTCTCCTACTCACCCATCAACAATAAGGTGGGTGGCTCCCAAACAAGACCCTGCTCCTTCTCTCAGGGCAACCTGTTCTGCTGAGCTCACTGACCAGGTGCAGAGGCCAGTTTCTTCTTGGATGAGCTGCAGTCTGAAGCATGTGAGAGCCCAGCCAGCCGCAGCCTCTGGGGCAAGGCCCCTGCGCCAGTCAACCTGGGCCCTCACCTGCTACAGCTCTTAGAGCAAGGGTGGACTGGAAGAGATATGGCTGAAAGTCATGTTAGTGTGACATTTTCAGGCCCCTCCTGGAGGCAGGGAGATGATGAGTGTTGTGGCTACCACTGTTGCTCGGGCATGAGCCCAGGCTAAGCTTCCAATCGGTTTTAGTGTCATTAGGGAGGGACAGTTCTGGATGAGGGAACAGTGGCTGGAGTTCACACTAAGAATAGATACAAGCTAGGCATGGCAGCGCACACCTGTAGTCCCTGCAATTCAGGAGGCTGAGGCAGAAGATTGCAAGTTTGAGCCTCAGCAACTTAGCAAGACCCTAAGCAACTTAACGAATCTCAAAATAAAAAATAAGATTGGGAATGTAGCTCAGTGGTAGAGTGCCCCTGGGTTCCATCCCCAGTACTAAATAAATAAATAAATAAATGCTGAAGATCGATACAGAGCTTAGCAACAGATCCATTCATTCCATTAATAGTCGCTCAGTTAACAGATACCTAACATATGTCAGGTGCTGTCCTAGGCTTGGAGAAAGTGGGGCAAGATGTGGTCCCTACCCACAGATTATTGTCAGGAAGTAGGGACAGATGAGAGTGTAGGCACCCCTAATGCTATGCCATACACACCTGCATGTGGATGCAGGCACTGTGGGAAGGCAGAGGAAGGGTACCTGGGGCACAGAGGGCTCCCCAAAAGTGGGAAGGATGAGTGTGTGATAGCCAGGCCCCAAATTCATAGGGTAGTGAGTAAAACCAACGCTGTGGCCTTAGTACTGGGTGGGAGGAGAGGGCCAGAGACATTATCCCAGAGGATTTGGGACATACTTTGAAGGTAGAGCTGTTGGAAGGGGGTTTGGGGAAAAGAACTTTCAAACACAACTTCAGGGTTTTCCCACAGTGTTCATTGGTAGTTTATTATATCCAGCCGTGTTGCAGGTACTGCTGGAGCTGGCAGGGCTCTACCTGCTGCAGGGACATCTGGACTTGTGTGAGCAGCACTGCACCACCCTCCTGCAGACGGAGCAGACCCGTGAGACCGCCTCCGTGGTAGGAGGCCCTGGGATCCCCTCCCCACCCTCCCAGGGACTGGGTGAGGAAATGCTGGTGGCTGCTTCCTCACCCGATAACCTCAGACACCTCACTGGCCACCTCTGAGGGGCTTTTGGGCACCTGCCACCTGCTCCACCTTTCTGCGGGAGTGGGATGGCCGGCAGGGGGCAGCAGCCTCCTGGCCAGTCAAAGGGGAGGGGTGAGCCTCTCATTCTACTAGGAAACCACACCCTGTGTAGTTGAAGGCAAGGGTGGGACAGCTTCTGGGGGCCTCGGGAAGTGTGTGGAACAGCCCCCCTCCCAGTTTGCTTGCCTTTCACCCAGGCCTCCTCCAGGGCCACCCCAGGGGTGGAGGCCAAGACCCCTGCAGAGCAGAGGAAGGAACCTTCTGCAATCCTCACCTTCCGGCTGGGGCCCTGGCTGCTTCTCCCAGTGTCTAAGAGTCTGCCTTGGAAGACTTCTTCTTCCTTCCCTCCTGACTGCCCCCCCCACACACACACACATTCCCCAACATCCCTGCCTCCCCCATCCCCGTGCGAGCTGCTTGCAGGAATTTCAAAGCCTGGTATGTTTTTTGATAGATGATGGCTGACCTGATGTTTAGAAAACAGAAATATGAGGCGGCCATCGAGCTGTACCAAGGCATCCTGGAGAGAGCACCAGGTAATCTAGTAGGCTGGGAAAGCCCGGTCAGTTTGCACCCAGCAAGCCAGGCTCTCTCGAGGAGGGCCGCTGCTCCCCTCCTTCCTGCGCAGGCAGAGGAAGCCCCTTCCTCTCTGGTGGTTCCCAGGGAGGCAGGAAACTGATAAGCACCCAGTGGAACGTGCCCTTCCCAAGTCCAAGGGGCTAGTTTCTGGTCCCAGGCACTTGGCACTGAACCCAGGACAGCCCGTCTGTCCCCAAATCATAGCCATTAGGACTCACCACGGTCCCCTTCTAAGTTCATGGCCACTTGGTAGGAACTCAGAATCCTCCCATTGTGTAGCTTCATTTCTGCTCACTGAAGCATAAAATCCCCTTCTTGCTGAGGAAGGGGCCAAACCTGCAGCTTAAGCCAGAATCTGGGCCAGCCCAGCACAGTCCACCACAGGCCCAACAGGTCCAAGTGGTCAGGAGTGTGGATCCTGGAGCCAGGCTGCCTAAGTCTGAATCCTGGTCTATCATTTACTAGTGCATAAACTTTGGCAGATGACTTCTCTGTGCCTAGTTTCCTTATCTATAAAATAGGGACAGTAAGAGTACCTACTTCAACCTGTAGCTAATATATGGGTAAAGCTTCAAGTACCTAGAACAATATTTATCTGCTATTATTACTCTGTGTGTGTGCGCGTGTGTGTGTATGTGTGTGTGTGTGTTACTGCGGATTGAACCCAGGGGCACAGTTCCACTGAGTTATACCCTTAGCCCCCCCCTTTTTTTATGTTAAGATAGAGTTTTGCCAAGTTGCCTATGTTGGCCTTGAACCTGCCATCTTTCTGCCTCAGCCTCCCCATTAGCTGGGATTACAGGTGTGCACTACTGTGCCCAGCTTTTATTACCTTTTTTTTTTTCAGTATTGAAGATTGAACCCAGGGGTGCTTTACAACTAAGCTACATCCACAGAATCTTTTTAAGCTGCTGAGGGTCTCACTAAATTCCTGAGGCTGTCCTCAAACTTGTGATCCTCCTGACTCAGCCTCCCAAGTACTGGAATTATAGGCATATGCCACCATGCCCAGCTATTTTTATTACCATTATTAAGCATAATTATTATTATTATTCACTCGACACTAGAAACCACATGGGCAGTGTCTCCTGGCTCCTCCTAGAGGCCAAACCTGCCAAACCAAAGCACCCCTACCTGATACAGCTGTTGGTCATCACAGCCTAGAGATTTCTGCTCTCTTATTCTAGACAATTTTTCGGTATTGAATAAATTAATTGATCTGCTACGAAGAAGTGGCAAACTTGAAGAGGCACCTGCTTTCTTTGATTTGGCCAAGAAGATGTCCAGCCGGGTACCTTTGGCGCCAGGGTTCAACTACTGCAGAGGCATCTACTGCTGGTTAGTTGGGTGTGGCACATTGAGGTTAGGTTATGTGCTAGAGACCCTCCCTAGCAGACATGCAAAGGTCTTGCTCAGTCTCAGGGAACAGAAATCCAGCCTCCAGGACAGGGAGCTGGGAGACCAGCCCCTGCTGTGAAAGCTCCGGGCTCCTGTGTATCCCTACACTCTTCTCTGGGCCTCAGTTTCCCTAACTGATTTTTGGTGTTTCCCCCGCTACAGGCACATAGGGCAGCCTAACGAAGCCTTGAAGTTCCTAAACAAAGCTCGCAAGGACAGCACTTGGGGCCAGTGTGCCACTTACTATATGGTGCAAATCTGTCTGAACCCAGACAACGAGCTTGTGGGTGGAGAGGCTTTTGAGAACCTGGTGACTGAGAGCAAGTGAGGATGGGGGCATGGAGGGAGCAGGGGTGGGAGACTGGAGAAGGCATTGGGAGCCAACAGGTAGGCTGGCAGCCTGAGTCCTGCACCTGCAGCTCTACCCACAGGAAGGAAATGGAGCAGCACGGCGTGCGCACCGCGGAGAAGCTACTGCGTGAGTTCTATCCACACTCCACCCTGGGTCAGACCCAGCTGAGGCTGCTGCAGAACCTTTGCCTACTGGCCACCAGGGAGAAGGCTAATGTGGAGGCAGCGCTGGGCACCTTCATCGAGATGGCACAGGCCCAGGTGCGTGGGGTGGGGGCAGTAGGTGCAGAACGGAGGATAAGCGCCAAGGGGTGCTGAAGCCCACTTCCCACCCCATTTGCAGAAGGACAACATCCCGGCCCTGCTGGCCATGTCGCAGGCCTACATGCTGTTGAAGCAGGTTCCCAAGGCGCGCACGCAGCTGAAGCGCCTAGCCAAGGCAGCCTGGACGCTGACTGAGGCTGAGGACCTGGAGAAGGGCTGGCTCCTGCTGGCCGACATCTACTGTCAGGGTGGCAAGTTCGACCTCGCCTCGGAGCTCCTGCGGCGCTGCGTGCAGTTCAACAAGGCAAGGCGGCCGGGCAGGGAAGCAGGGTCCCAGGAGTTTTGGGGAGCACCCTGAGGAGTTGTGTGAGGGATGCCCAGGCTCTGGGACTGAGGAGACACTGAGTGGGAACCAGATGGGAAAAAGTGGGAAGAGAAGGGCACATGGGCAACAGACCAGAACTGGAACAGGGGCACCAGCGACAGGGCAAGGAGGAGGAGGCGCAGGAGTATTCCCAGAGGAGAAGAAAACATGGAATGGGAGCAAGAGAAGCGGTTGGTGGGGTCAGGGGCGTGCAGAGGTTCAGTCAGGGCTGGAGGGATGTTCGCTGGATCTGAGCACACTCCTAACTGGACTAATGGGAAAGAGGGCTTCTCCAGGGTTGGAGTAGCAGTGAGGGTGGCACTCAGTTAACCTCTTGCAAAGGTAAGGGTGCCCCTGGGGCCCCTGTGTGGTCTGGGTTAATGCAGCTCACCTTCCTTCATTGCCCGCTTCCGGCCCTACCCCCACACTACACCTGGGCATTGGCGACCTCCCCTCTGCACAGGCGCTGACACTCTTTCCCTACAGTCCTGCTGCAAGGCCTATGAGTACATGGGCTTCATTATGGAGAAGGAGCAGGCCTACAAGGACGCAGCCACCAACTACGAGCTGGCCTGGAAGTATAGTCATCATGCCAACCCCGCCATTGGTAAGGCAGCCACCAAGGTGCACATGAGCTGGTGTGAAGGGAGGTTGGCCCACGACCCTCACTCTGACCCCACAACTCAAGGCCTGTTCTCTGGCTGTTGGAGGAACGAAAGGGGTCCTTGGGTCATGAGGGTGATACCTTCTGTGTTCTCCTTGGTTCTGGACAGGTTTCAAACTTGCTTTCAACTACTTGAAGGACAAGAAATTTGTGGAAGCCATTGAAGTCTGCCACAATGTAAGCCACAACATTGGCAGGGAGGTGTAGTGACTGGGACCCATGCCTGATGATGCATACCCATTTTCTCTTGGTACCAGGTCCTCACGGAGCACCCCAACTACCCCAAGATCAGAGAGGAAATTTTGGAAAAGGCCCAAGGGTCCTTGAGGACCTAGCTGTGGTCAAAAGGGCCCCAAGCCATTGGAAACCATTAATCTTCAGCAGTTTCCCAGAGGGGGTGGGAAATGGGTCATTGGAGAAATTCAGAAAATGACATATTCTTCCCTATTTCTATACTGCATGTGGTTTATTTGGAATCATGCCTCAACTGACCTGAGAGGCAACCCAGAGCTTTATAAGTTTAAGGCACAAAAAGTAATTCTGCTCCAGGGAAGAAAGACAACTGGGTAGTTTCTGCTCATTGGGCACTTTCTAATAGGTCCCATTTCGTTTTGTTTTGTTTTATTTATTTATTTATTTATTTATTTAGAGAGAAAGAGAATCAAGTTATTTATTCATCTGTTTTTTTGTTTCTCCAACACTTAGTTGTGTACGTGGTGCTAGAGATTGAACCTGGGTCCTTGTGCATCACAGGCAAGCACAATACCACTGAGCCACTGCTCCAGCCCCTAGACCCCAAGGTCTTGAGGGGCCACATGGGAACAAAGAAGGGGCTCCCAGTGGAATGGTGGTTAAGAAAACACACCTGTAGCTTTCCTTTTGCTTTTTTTTTTTTTTTCTGTAGTAGGGATGGAAACAGAGGTACTTTACCACTAAGCTACATCCCCAACCCTTTTTACTTTTTATTTTGAGAAGGGGTCTCTACACTAAGTTGCTGAGACTGACCTTGAACTTGTGATCATTCTGGCTCAGCCTCCCAAGTCACTGGAGTGCCACTGTGTCCAGCTCCTGTAACTATTTGTAAATGCTACCCAACTCCCATCTAGTTCCTAGCATCGTGGAGCTAAAGAAAACACTGCTTCTCCCTGCCATGCTACATAGTTGAGTCTCCCTGGGCGTGAGCCCAGGATGCTCTGGGCAATGGACCCAGACAGGACAGTCAGGTATAGAAGGCCCCAGAGCTGAGGTGCTGTGTGAGAGCACCTGCAGATTGCAAGGGCAGTAGTCCCACCCTGTGCGTGCATTCTGTTCCCATCCACTCCCCTAGCCTCAGGTTAGCTTATACTGATCACCACCAATCTGGGACACATCTGATTACTCTCCTGAAACAGGGAAATGCATTCCAGGAAAAAAATAATACCTACTTTAGCTTTTGCAAAATATGTTGTCATCTAATTCATTCCCCCAGGAACCCTTTTGAAGCCCAAGGGAGCAAATGCAGTGGCCCCTATTCAGATGAATAATGGATATTGTAACTGGCAAGAGGATGACAGAGGTTACCTTTGCTGTGCTCCCAGTCCCACTCTTCCTGTTCATCAGGATGGCCATAATGGGTCAGTCCAGCCTTAAGGGAAGGAAATCTGAACTGGCGGTCAAGAGGCCTAGGATCTCCCATGTGTCCTCCTCAAGTTCCCTCCCCTCTCTGGTTTTCAGTGTCCCCATCTGGTACAAGAAATTTTGACTAGACATTTCCCAAATCATGGTACAACTCTCTGCCAGTGATGCACAGCAAATATTTTGTTTACTTATTTATTTTTTAGTGTTAAGATAGACCCCGGGCCCATTCATGTTAGGTAGGTGCTCTGTAACTGAGCTACACACCCAGCCATAAGTTCAATAACTACATTTTTATATAACAGAATAACTAACACAACAGCCTCATGAACTCAGGCATGCTATTGCACAGTATGGGTCTAACCACTAAGCATATTGACAGGTTTGATTTTTTTTTTTTTTTAGAAAAACAAAGGGCTTATTTAGTGAAATGGAAGTAATGCTCCAAGATGTATGGAGTGGACTGCCTCCAAGAGAGGAAAACAACTGACATAATCAATTTAAATAAAAATACTTAGTATGGGTAGAAGGCTGATACGGTTGGAGTTTTCAAGAGAAATTTTGTCCAGTGACTAAGGCTTGGGAACAGTAGATCATCAGTTTGTTTGTTTTGTTGATTAAATAGAGGGACAGTGAGAATCAATTTTAGTTTTTCATGTGGCTTTCATTGCTCCGACACTTTGTTGTGTACATGATGCTGGGGTTCAAACCTGTGTCCTTGCACATGCCAAGCAAGCGCTGTAACCGCTGAGCCACCTCTCCGGCACCTCCTCCCGTCAGTTAATAGCTGCTGAGCTTTGTTTTTGTAACACAATGCTTGTCACGTGCATGGCCTCTAGGTGAGTTGGTGATCTGGATCTCCCCATTACTACTTTCCTATAGGAAAGCCCATTCCCTTTTCCTGTGACCTGTTTTACAACCCCGTTTTGTTGAGACAAGTTTATTGAGAGGCAGGTCTGTCTGTATGGAGAATTATGCTATAAAAGGAGTGTGCATTAACCATGTTTTTGTTGCTGTAAAACACAAGTTATCTTCATTTATCTGAAAGACAAACAAAAAAAACCCCAAGATGCAGCCCTGTGGCCCTAGATGGAAATGGGCAGTCTTCAGTCCAGTCATGGGCAGACTCCACAGAGTAGGAGCTTTTAGGGGATTCTATCCAGGATACACTAGTTGCTGAGGGCTGCCACCAGCACCCTGCATAGCCAGGCCATTCAGCCTTTGGAGAGACTCAGATTTTGGATCATTTATACTGAAGCAATCTGCATGAAGTATCTGCAGGCACCACTGAAGGGGGAGAAAGCAGAACTACTGAATGCACCAGGGTACTCTATCCTGAGATCCCTAAGGCCTGGCTGCCTCTGGCTAAACTGGTTAGGACATACTGCTCCATCATGGGCCAGACTCCAAGCCACAAGTCTTCTAATGGCCACTGACTATGGGTCATGCCCATGCATGTTCAAAGGCAAGAGACAGATACCCGAAGGGTGACAGGACTGGCAAAAAAAAAAAAAAGAGGGGGAAGGGAGGAGACAAAAACAAGAAAACAGAATGAAGTTGCAAATGTGGGCTTGCACGTTGCAGGCACTCCAAGTATTTTGCATATATGAGCAGCACTGGGGACACCCAGGTACGGAGCACATAACTTGCCTAAGTCACCTCACTAAGTAGTAGAAGAGTTGGGATTCAAACCTGTCACACTGGGTCACGCTCATGAGTGAGCCCAGCATAGATCAAGAGGCAGAGGATTAGACCAGGAAAAGGGTCTCCTTTGGCGATTCCCCTTCCCACACCTGTACAAATCATTGAAAGGGGGAGGTTGAAATGCATCCTCAGGCTCCCAGTCCAAGGCTCCCTGGGGCAGGGTGCAGCCTGCTCCTCTGGCCTACCGCCCACTTAAGACTGCTGGGGACAGGTCAGACAGGTCTGGCTGGTGCAGATGGATGAAGCTCCTAGCTTCTGGTGCCACAGCTGCTGAGCCCATCGCCAGGCAGGCCTCCACCAGTTCATCCCAATGTCCTGCTCCAATGTGGTGACTTTACCTTCTGGGCCATGCCCTATCTCAGAAGAGTAGCTTGCTGCTGCTCCCCACTGCCACCCCAGATGACCACTGGAGAGGAATGGGTTAATCCAAAGGGAAAAGTGCTCCATCTGCCCAGTCTCTCAGCTGGCTTTCTGCCTCCAAGCAGACTGTCCTTCCTGGAAGGAGGCCCAATCTGCTGTGTGCCCCACCTATCCAACACATCCTCAGCACCCATAATGCCCTAGAGGGCCAGCACCTCCCTTTCCACTGCCTCCTGGGGGTGTACCCGGGCTTCCCATCCCACTAATGCAGACCACACTGTTAAAAATAGAGCCTCTTTATTGGTACCTGTCAGCTCAGGTACAATGTGTTCCCACAGCACAGGCTGGAAATGTCGCCTAGGCAAGGGGGCAGGCCCAGAGCCTGGCTTTCTTGGCACAGACACAGAGAAATGAATAAATTATAGTTCTGACACTGAGGGACAATATAAAAGTTGATGTAAAATTCAAAATCCAACATCAGCAAAGAGCATGAAAGCCCTAAGGAGCCACCGTTCACCAATTGGCCTCAGGGCACATGGCGGGCTGGGATGAAGTGCAGTGCCCTGCAGCCCTGCAGGGGCATGTTCCTGCCCCAAGGCAAACCCCTTGCCCTCTCTGGGACCCTGGTTTCCCCCTCCTACATTATGGGCTGGGAAGGAAGGTCATTGCCTTCTGGAGGGAGATGGTGGATCAGAGGGGAGGAAGTGGAGGGCTGGGAGGCATAAAGGAGTTTTGGTCACAGCTGGGTCCGTCAGCCCAGCACCTGTCTACACAGCCATCTCCAAACCAGACAGTGAATAGGAGATCACAGGGTTTGCATCCATTCCTGGTCTACACCAAAGCCCAGGCAGGGCAGGATGCTGGACAAAAGGGACCCTGCCCCCAACATTATCTACCAGCCGAGAGGCACAGCTAAAAAGCTGCTTCAGTCTCCAAATAAATTATGGAAATAAATTACAGTCTTCACAGTCCAGAGGATCTAGCCACCCATGGATCTAGGGCTCAGAGCGGCACCAGAAATCTTAAGGGGCTGATTAGCCCTGTTTCATTGTCCTTGGGCTAAGGAACATAATACACAGACCAAGAAGAGGTCTGCAAAGCTCCAAGAGAGCCATGTCTTCTCTTCCTGGCACACAATGTGGCACTATGGGGTTGTGGGGTCCAGGCGGCTGAAAGGGGAAGCCCCTTCCCCCTCTCTTCAGCATAGAAAAAAGTTAATAAATAAATAAAATAAAGTCAGAGTGTTTTGTGAAAACCAGGAGTGCCCACACATCCATGGCTGAGCCAGCCAAAGGGAAACTGTTACATACAACATTGGGGAGCCCCCAAATCACAAAAAAGCAGCAACAGGGCTCTTGGGGCAGGGGAAAGTCACCCTAGTCCTCACACTGGCACAGGCTCTATCAGAGATGCCGGGGCAGTGTCCTCAAACTGACTGTCGATGAAAGGGGCCAGGGCTTCAACAACTGGCTCAGATAAGCCCATGAGGGACTCCAGGAAGCAAGTGCTGGCATCCCCAGGTGGAGAGAGGCCAGGCAAGGGGCAGTGAGGTGCCTCAAGGTTGTCCAGGCTGCCAGGCACCTTCTGGGAGGTGTAGTGAGGCCCCAGGCTATAATCTGGCAGAGCCTGGAGTAGCTCAAAGGAGTCACAGGAAGACAAACTGAGGTCCACTGAGCTGCTCTGGCCAGCATCCACACTGGGTGGCACCGAGGTACCAGGGAGGCTGCTCTCCCTTAGCCCTTCAAGGCCACCATTTAGGAAGCAGCTTGCATCCAGGTTGGCGTTTTCATCCAGGATGCCCGGCACAAGGCTAGAGCCAGAGTAGCTGTGGGTCCAGCTGGCCAGGCCACCAGGGTCAACAGTACCAAAGATGTCAGCCGGGTAGAAGCAGCTGAGGTTGTCTAGGTTTCCCACACCTGCTTCTTCCTCATCGTCCTCACCGCCGAGGTCAGAATCACTGAAACTCAGGATCCGTGCCAGGCTGTCATCATCCATGCTTGGCTGGAAGCCTGGGCTAGGCAGGCCTGGATGGGTCGGGTGATCTGGGGTCTCGCTAGTGCTGGATGATGAGGAAGATACCGTGGAGGAATCGGTCATGTCACTGCTGCAGCTGTTGTCACCCAGCTCGCTGCCTGCTGGGGACTTGGCCAATGGGAAATTGGAGACCAGGGCCTGCTCTCCAGGGCTGGGTGGGTTGCCCTGTGCAGGGGCCTCCATCTCCCCAACGTTCTCAGCACCCTGCTCCAGCTGCAGGCGAGTGAGCGTGTGGATGAAATGGGTCTGCACTCGAGCCTGATTAAATTCCACACGGCCCTGGGGGTTCTCACAGCCCTCCTTGCAGCAGCCACAGGGGAACGCTGTGTGGTCCATCTGCAAAGAAAGGCCCAAGTGAGATTTCTGTGGAGTGCGCGAAGTCCCAGGCTCAGGCTCCCAACCCATCCTGACCCAGTTTCCACACCTGGCATTTGATACCCGCCAAGCTGCAGCTGCAGGTCTCAGGGTCACAGACCCGATCGCAGCGGCAGCCACACTCCTCCCGGGACTGGCGCAGCGCCTGCAGTTCCCGCTTCTCCTCGCGATCAATCCTTCGCACACCCGCAGCCCGCAGCAGAGCCCGCCGTCGCCGAGCTGGGTGGGGCTGTAGGAAGTTCACTTCTTCCAACCGGCCGCCTGCTACAGCCACTGCCAAGTCCTCTTCCACAGAGGCATCATCAATGGCGTCCACTGTAAGTGGCAGGCCTGCCTCCCCTTCGGGTACTCCAGTGGCGGAAGGCTGCATTGATGGAGAGGGACATGAGAAGTATGAACATTTGACAAACCCCTCCAAGTGCTTGTTCTGTGCTGGGCACTGTGGTTATGGTGATGAGAACAGTCAAGAACACTGCCCTCAGGGCATCTCGCAGGGATGTCCTATTCCTGTCATTCCCCAGATCAAGACTAGCTCCCTCTCCTACAGGCACAAAGACCTCCCCCTGCAACTCCACATCCTCCCCATTAAGGTCAGACAGCTTCAGGCACCTGCAGCCTCCATGTCTTCCCTGTGTCTCCAGGCTGATGAGGCCAATCACAGGGCCCACAGGCTTATTTACCCACCATGCAAACTGGCACCCAAGGCTAGGACTCTAGGAGCTGCTGGAGTGCACTGCACGGGTCATGAAGAGAAGCGCCCCCTACCTTGCATCGCAGCATATCCAGCTTCTCCTCTTTCAAGCGCTGGCGGAGCTTCTCACGCCGTGCCCGGGCTTGTTCCTGTGTAAACTCGGCCAAGGAGAAGTGGCGGCAGGCACTGTGGCGAGGGGCCATGCCCAGAGTACAGCCACCACGGCTGGGCACACTGGTAAAGCCCTGGCACCGTGGGAAATAGAAGACGGTGATGCCATTGAAGACTACACGGCCTGGGCGCTGCCGAGGAGCCCGCTTCAGAATGGATGGAGCTGGAAGACAGGCCGGGAAAGGATGGGATTAGGTCCCTGAAGCACATTATCACCTCCAGGAAGATCATGAAAAACCACCTCTCCCCTCAATCCCCTCTCCACCCACCTTGAAAAGAGATGGATCTGACCTTAGGAGCCAGCCTGGCTGGGATTGGACCTGGCAAAACTGAGCACACCCATGTCAACACTAACTTCATGTCATTTACCAGTCCAAGCGACAGTGTTCATAAGGTTAAATATCTTCCCATCATTATCATGCATCTATCTGTCCCTGGTACAGTTTTCTATTGATTAGTTGGAGCTCTTCATATATGAAATTAGGGATAATCATCTATTTAATGTATCTGTGCAACTATTTTAGTTGTATTTTTGTTATGGCATTTCCCATAATTTTTTTGTTTGTTTTATTGGCAGTGCCAGGGATTAAATAACCCATGGCCTTGTGCTTGCTAGGCATGTGCTCTACTACTAAACTACATCCCTAGCCTACACAAGTCAAATTTTTTTTTTAAAGGGAGAAAGATGGTGGCGGGGAGAGAGGGAAATGGAGAGGGAGAGAGGATCAATTTTATTTAGTTTCTAATCTGGCCTTTATTTCTCCCACACTTGGCTGTATGTGTGGTACTGGGATTTGAACCCAGGTCCTTGTGCATGCCAGGCAAGTGCTGTAACCGCCGAGCCACTGCTCCAGCCCCTTACACAAGTGAATTTTTAAGGTCTATTTAAAAAAAAAAAAAAAGAAGAAAATATATATATATATTTTCCTTTAGTGCCTGTTTTGCAACAAACTTAGAAAATCCTTCCCTTCTTATTTATTATATATTGATTAATAAGCTACATATGAATACATTCAATACATATATTGGTATATTATTTTTATAAACCAGTCAAATAGGGGCTGGAGCGGTAGCTCGGTGGTTACAGCACTTGCTTGGCATGCGTGAGTACATGGGTTCAAATCCCAGCACCCATGTACACAACTGAGCGTCAGAGCAACAAAAACCATGTGAAAAACTCAATAAAAATTGATTCGCTCTCTCTCTCAGTCCTTCTCTCTTTAAAAAAAAAATTTTTTTTAAACCAGTCAAATATTGGCAATTCCATGTATTTCAAACTAATACATTAATTCTAAAAGATTTTGTGTGTACCATTATATTCTATGTGCTAAAAATCAGACTTTCTTCATTGTATAATGCACAAATACACAAAGGTAAGCAGCAATATTTATGGTATTAAAATTTCATGGGGCAGTGGTTAAAGGAAAATGTCTAAAAGGTTCCTTGGAGATGGAAAGAGCAACCGTGAAAAAACAAGTTTGGGAAACAGTGCTGTAAGACTGTCAGTTTGAAGGCTGGATTTTTTTTTTTTCCCAGTGCTGAGGATTGAACCCAGGGCTTTGGGAAATGGTGCTCTAAGATTACCAATTTGAAGGCTGGATTGTTTTGGTTTTTTTTTCCTTCTGCTGGGGATTGAACCCAGAGTCTTGCACATGTTAAGCCAATGCTCTACCACTGAGCTACATCCCCAGCCCTCTTTATCAGTTTGGAATCAGATTATACAAACTTGGAAAATAACCTGGAAAAAAAACCCTTTTTCAATGAGTTCAGGCAAAGCCAAATAGCACTTTGACAAGAGGGACTGGCTCAGCAGGCCCTGCAGCAGATATGTGTGGGGTGTGGAACTCCAGCAGTTGGTCTGTAGGAGGGGCGGGCAGGGTGCAAGCTGGAGAAATGAAACTGGAACAGAAAGGAGGGGCCTAATGGGAAGGCCCCAGGGCCACTCCAGGGAGCTGCATCCTAGATGCCAATACTCCCAAGGTCAAAGGTAAATCAAGCTAGGCCCAGGTATCTCTGGACAGTAGGTATATCAGCTATGTCATGGCAAGTGGATGCCATAGGGAGCCAGATGAGGAGCCTGCCCTCCAGAGGCCAAAATAGCTTTGTTTGGGATCTCCCAGTTTCATCTTTCAGGAAGGGAGAAACAGTATAGTGGGGGTTCACAGGGGAGAGAAGACTCACGGGTGAAACTTCGGGATCCACAGAAGTCCCGTTCAGGCTGGGGTGTCTGGCCCCAGGGGCCCTCCTCATCTGAGTCCCAGTTAGGGGAAACTGAAGAGCTTGGGGAGCAGGAACGAGAGAGGCCGCCAGAGGAGGTGGAGGAGCAGAATGAGGAGGAGTCCTCCTCCAGCTGGTCAAACTTCCTCTTCAGCAGCCCAGTCATGGCTGTGTGGGGGTACTTGAGGGGCTGGCGACAGACAGCCTGGAATGGGAATAAGAAAGTCTTAAGTGTCAAGCAGGTGGTAACAGGAAGCCCTGGCACAGGGCAGAAGTCAGGCTCTCAGCCATGATCACCGTTCCTCCTACTTCCACTCCAAGTGTCCCAGACCCCAGTCTTGGCCCTCCAGCCCCAGCCAGAAGCTCTACAGAAACTCCAGGTGCAGGAGCAGGGAGTCCAGACTCTGGGAGGCCTCCTGCCCCAGCACAAGGCACAGCAACAAACACATGCAGAACCTCAGCTCTCAGTGGAATGCAACCAGAGCCAGGGCTGTGGATGAGACTCCACAGCCAGGCTGGCCTTGTCTTGAGTGGAGAGGGGCTCCTTGCCCTGAGTGCCACTGGAGTCCCTCCAAGGCATGGGAACCCCCGGAGGATCCTGATGCCTTTGAACTCCTACAACTTTTGTCCAAAGCCTTCCCAGGAAACCCTGCCTGGCACCTTCCCCACCAACTTCCTACAACCCACCTAAACACACACGCATCCATGCGTCAGACGGACTGACGGACCTTGGCACACCACTCCCGGACAAGAGTCCTGGGGGGCCGACTCACTGCCGGGGAGATTCACTGGGCTCACATCTGCGTGCCCTTGTGTGTGGAAGCTGGCCATAGCCCATAGGGCCCATGGAAGGTGACACTGCTTCCTCTTCTCCTCCAGCACACCCCCACACAACAGCCCGCACAGACAGCCCCAGGCCCCCATAGCAAGGCCAGGCCCTCTGGCTTTGAAGGCCCCCATTCCCAGAGGGAGGACTTTCCTGAGCCCCTCCCCTCCAGAGATGGAACTTCTCAGACTTTCCCTCAGAAACCCCCATCCCGCCAGAGAGAAGTCCCCTGCCTGCAGGCCTGACTGTGACCAGGAACCTTTCTTTGATCTTAAAATTCACTTATATCTTGCCTTCTTCTGCAATATTTAAAACTCTGAATTAACCTTCAATGGAAACCATTATCCCCATTTAGCTTCTGAGGTGCAGCACCTCCAGACACGTCACTGTTTCCCCACTGAGGACCTCAGCTCTCAATGGGGTGCAACCAGAGCCAGGCTCCTTGTCCTGAATGCCACTGCAGTCCCTCCAAGGCCTGGGAACCCCCAGAGGATCCAATCCCCAGGGCTACTCACTGCTGCCTTGTCTGTGGCCAGGTCCTGTGGCACTCAGGGCTGGGTCTCACACACACACACACACACACCGCCCCCCCACCCAGAGGTGGCCAGGAGGAAGGAGAAACAAAGCTGTGGCCCCTGGGCTGGGGAACCCCACCCCCACAGCCATCACAGGAAATGAGAGAACAGGAAAAACCAACCAGACTGTCTTAGTCTCCTCTACTCAGGTGTCCTTTCCAAACACCCTTTTCCTTCTCTCCCCCAGAGTCCCTGAATTTGGAGGGTGTGCTGTCAACCAATTAACGGGGACAAAATCATCCCAGAGATAACCTCCCCCAAGCAGGCACGAGAGAAGCAAGAAAATCTCCCCGCCTGGCCAGCCCCCAACCCTGGGCCTGGGGGAAGAGGATACACAGGTGTTTCCGGGGGCAGTTTCTCAGGCCTGGCACCCCCCTTCCCAGGGTCAAACCACAAACAAAAACAACTGAGCTCCCAGCTGACCCGCAGGCTCTCCCAGGAGATGGGGGAACTCATGATCCAGAGCCAGGCACTCGCCTGCACACCCAAAGACTTCAGACACAGAAAGCCCATGGACAAACAGTACCCACATCTCCTGTCCCTGCCACAGCCCCAAGGGGAGACCCCATCCTTTCCCAAATTCCAGGTGCCATCTATAAGGTCTGAATGCCTCTCTAATCACATGCCTGGACCGAGACCCCCCACCCACCCCTTGACCAACTGCCACTCTCTATGTCTAGCCCTCCCCAGGAAACATACAATTCCACAGCCCCAAACTGAACCCTAGTCTCTGTCCCCCACCCCCCACACCATCTGTTCCTCTTCCTGTGTTCCCTATCTTAGTAACAGTACTACCACCCACCCAGTTGCTCAAGCCAGAAACCTGCAGCCATCCTCTCTCCTCCCTCTCCCTCCATCTACATCCATGTGCTCAGTCAGTCCTGAAGTTCACATACTCATTCCGGTAATCCACACAAGGCTGGGCACAGACTCAGCAGGAATCCTAGAGGCCACCTGGCACTGTACTAAAAACCCTAACTCCCGAACCAGACTGTCTACAAATCTTGCCTTGGCTATTATTTGGCTGAAGGACCCTGGGAAAGTTCCTTAACATCCCTGTGCCTCTGATTCTTTGTCTTAAAACCTCATAGGGTGGGAGGTTTAGAGGAATCAACACATGTCCAGTTCTTGGACAATGTAAGTGTTCAGTAAATAAGTGGAAAAAGAATGATCTCCTGGATGCACACAACACAGAGGAGTCTCAGATACTACGGTGAGTCAAAGAAACCAGACAAAATACCTGTTCACGAAGCTCAAGAAAAGGCAAAAAAACAAGCAGGGATGACAAGTCAGAACAGTGGCTCCAGGGGAGGGAGGGGTGCGCACTGGGGAGTCTCAGGAGGGGGTTTTCTGCTGGGGTCTGGAAATGTTCTCTGTTGTCAGGGTGGTGGTTACATGGAGCCTAAAAACTAAAAATTCATCTCGCTGTACATGAGATTTATATATTACATGTTTTCTATGTAGGTCACCATTGATTTAAAAGTCTGGGCTGGGGGTGTAGCTCCTCATTACAGGACTTGCCTAGTATGTGCAAGGCCTTGGGTTCAAGTCCTAGCACTGAAAAAGAAAGTTTATTCCCCTTGCCATGTCTCCTGCCTCTCCACCCCTCCATTCTTTAAACCAAATGCCTACCTGCCTTTTCCACGCTTAGCACCACTCTGGGCCTGAGGAAGCTCACCCTTAGGTTCAGTTCCAAAGGCTGAAGCCGAGATGGCTGCTGCTTGGCCTCCAGCCTCATCCTGTGGACTCTCCACCACTCCCTCCGTGCTCCAGCTGAGCCTGCAGTTCCCCTAAAGGTCATGTCCTTGCTCACCTCCAGGGCTTTGCACAAACTGAACAACCCACCCTCATTCTTTTGGAACCTCCAGAGTCCCCCACTCTCTCCTCCTGCCTCTCCATGCTCCTGCTATAGACCGAACATTTGTGTCCTACCAACATTCCTTTGTTGAAGCCAAATCCCCAGTGTGATGGTGCTGGAAGGTCAGGCCTTTGAGAGATGATGAAGTTATGAACGGGAATAATGCCTTTATGAGAAGAAACACAGAGTGATGACCTCTTTCTCCACCGTATGAGCACACAGTAAGACAGTGTACATCAGCAAATCAGGAAACGGTCCTTCACCTGGTTGGCTCCTTGACCTTGCACCCACCAACCTTCAGAAATGGGAAGTTATTTGTTTTCTTAAGCCACCCAGTCTATGGTATTATTATGGCAGTCCAAACTGACCAAGATAGCACCTACAGGCATTGAAATTTCCCCATCATCGTTCTTATCTAGCCACGGTGCAACCACCTCATTGCTCGTCTCCGGCACATTTTGGGTACCTCTGCCTGGCAGTACTGTCCCTGTGCCTAGAATAGAGCCTGGCTTAGAGAGGACACCTGACAAGGCCTGATACAGGCACACAAGCCCTGACTATCAGGAATCAACAGTCAGTCTTTAAAGCACACAATGTCTCA
Organism: Aplodontia rufa; assembly: GCA_004027875.1. NCBI lineage: Eukaryota > Metazoa > Chordata > Mammalia > Rodentia > Aplodontiidae > Aplodontia > Aplodontia rufa. Next base: position 24,775 of record PVKS010001893.1, on the reverse strand, counting down.
ATGTGACCTTCTGTTCCCAGCAATTAATTGAGGAGGGGTCCACATGCTCCTCTTTCAGCCTGTGCCAGAGGATTCAAGCGAGAGTAGTGCTTAAAGGTGGCCATGGGGATAGGATAGGAGGTGCCAACAGACACATCTCAGGAGGCCCCCTATTCCTGAAGAGTAAACAGATGGAGATGTCAAGGAAGCAGCTCAGGCCAGACACCAGGGCTCTGTGTCAGGAATGTCCACAGAAGGATTTAAGGTGAGGGGGTTCAAAGCTTCAGACAGGAAAAGAATCACAAAGAGGCTATAGCTATACTGCAGGCAAGAGTGATGAACCCCTTGTAGAACGTGAAGATTAGTAATGAAATGAGAAATCATCTCCTCCCTGATACTCCCTTGGGGTGAGATGAGGTGGGAAGAGGCCCTGGATCTGTTTCTCTCTTCCTCTGTCCCACCTGGGAATTCAGGGACTGAGGGAGGCAGAGGCAGGAGATGAGATGGAAAGACTGAGCCAGAGACAAGGAGAGGCCAACTCAGAAAAAGGAATGAAAGATAGTGAAAGAGTCCAAGAAAAGCGTCAGACAGTGAGTCAGAGGGTGGGGGAGGGCCTTCAGCAGCTCCCCAGGAATCAAGATCCGGACCACGGCACTGTTCCCAGGGTGAGCACAGCCCCCTCCTGGGGTCCTGGAGGAAGGAAAAGCAATTCCCTGGAAGCTGGCTCAGACAGAAATACCACGCCCCCAAGGAGCCCTGGGAGACAGGCTCTGAATCAAAGACAACCAGGCTTCTTCCGGGATCTGACTGGGCCCTGAGAATCAGGCAGCCCTACAGCCACCACACACAGGCACTGACAGCCCAGGGGAATGTGTCCCAAGCCTACAGGCCACAACTACACAGTCAGGTTGCACTATGTGAATCCAGGGAAGACCACCTCACTCTTGACACCAAACAACCCAGGGCTGCTTGGGTGAGGGCATTTCAAGGCCTCTAAAAAAAATCACATCAGCTCCTCTGTCCACCTCAGCAGAGCCCCAGCTCCCAGGCAGAGCTGGTATTAGGGAGGGGGCACCTTTAGCAGCTTCCAAACCCCTCCAGGAATTCAAAGAATGTGTCCTTTAACCTCAGAACCAAGGCCTTGGCCAGCAGCCCCCCTCCAACACCTGGGGTCACATGACCCCCAAGTCCTCAAGAATCACTTCCTAGGATATAGGAAAAGCACCTACAAGCACCTCTGGTCCCTTCTGAAACAAACTGCCTGGGCAGCCCAGAAACAGCAGACAGGAAGCATGGCACACCCCTCCCCCACTCATCCCTCAGAAAGTCATCTGGGGGAGGGGACAGTTCCTAGGCCTAGCCTCTAGGGCCTGGCACTGAGTAGGTGCCAAATGTTTGCTGGTTACTTGAGGCACTTGCTTCTGCAGAAGGGAAATTGCACCTGGTAGTGACTACTCCCTCTACCTAAGCCAGGCTTCCTATACTCCATCCATTCATTCATTCAACAAATATTTACCGAGTGCCCATAATGAGTCAAATACTGTGGCAGGCATATGGTCAAACAGGGAGCAAGACCTACAACAAATGCTGCCCTCTAGAAATGTGAGTTGAGGGTGGGGGCAATCAGTGTGGGTGATGGAATGGAGGCTGGAAGGGCTAGTGCAGGAAAGGTGCAGTTGGAAGTGAACGCAGATCTCCCTGGGAAATGAAGGGAGAATTCCAGAGATGGGGTACTGCTAGGGTAAGGGACTTCAGCAGGTCAGCCAGAATGGTGAGTGGAGGAGGGGCAGCCTCAGAGGCAGCAGAGCCAAGAAGCCACAGGCCAGGCTTTAGCCAGAGGGCACAGGAAGCCACTGAAGGGTTTAAGTAGGGAGTGACAATACCAGATTTGCATTCTTAAAAGATGGCTCAGCAGTGGGACTTGAGGGGGTGTGACCGGTGAGGCAGTGATGCCAAGGCCAGGTGAGATGACAGGTGAAGGACAGGAGAAAGGCAGGTGGGCCTGTGACTCCAGGAGATGGAAGAGGGCAGAGCTGTCAAGGTTGTGGGGTGATGAGTTAGTCTGCAGAGGACTGAGACTTCTGAGTGGAGGTGTTGGGTGGGCAGTGAGAGCTGGGGAGGACTCTGGTGTCAGGAATGCGGGTTACGGCTGTTTGTGACTGTGCCGAGAGCGGGAGTGAGTGACTAAGTGTATGGCTGTGGCCGTAGTGTGGGCATCTCAACACTGCGTGACGGGAAAGGCCCCCCGAGGAGGGGAAACTGAGGACCGAGTGGAAGTACGGCAGTGGAGGGAATGGAAGCGCGTGGAAGAGGACGTACGTGTGCCGGCGGGTGGCCGGGATAGCTGCGCCCCATGACTCACGGCGGTGGCCTCTGAGTGTGACTGTGACTGACAAACAGGTGAGCGTACGACACAATCCCTCCTCCTCCCTCCCTCCCTCCTGGGGTCCGTGACTCACGGAGCCTCACTCATCCCTCCACTCCCTCCCTGATCCCCGCCTGCCCGGATCATTCGGCACACGACACAGCTCCTGTACCCTCCCCCGGGAGGAGCCCGAGGAGATAAGGGACAAATGTCACCTGCTCCGGCCACGCGAAGAACTTCTAAAAAGTTCTCCGGCTGCTGGGTCAAAAGGAAACTCACCCGCGGATGCGCGCGCCCGGCCACTCTGCCACCTGCACCGGGTTCTGGGAGCCGGGACATCTCGGGGCAACTGCGGCGGGGCGGGGGAGGGGAGCGGAAAACCTGCGATTCTCGCCTCCTCGGCTCCCAGCCGCGGACTCCGGCTGCACTGGGCAGCTCCGGTCCCCGAGCCCATTCGAGTTGCCCAAGAACGAACGGGAGAGGCCGGAGCAGCAGTGCCACTGGAGCCGGGCGCCCCCTCCCCAAACACCGGTCCAGCCGGGTTCGGGCCCCCTTTGCGCTCACCTGTGACCGGGTCGCTCGCCAAGGACACCGACGCGCCCCTCGTCCCCGCCGGGATCGCTCCCCGCGCCGCGGCTCTCTGCGCTCCGCCGGGCAGCCGTCGGTTAAGCTGCCCCTCGCTCTGCGCGTCCGGCGGCTGCGGCGGCGGCGGGAGACTGGCTGCGCCCGGCCCCGCCCGCCGCTCCGCCCTCCTCGTCAGTGGAAAACTCCGGGGCTTGCTGCGCTGACGCACGCCGGGCCTCCCGCCAGGCCGCCCGGCAGCCCCGCCCCGGAGGCGCCGCTCCTCCCCGCCCGGAGCCGGCGCAGCGGCCGCGGGGCCTCCCGGCGGACTCTGACCCCGCGGCGGCGCCTGGCCGCTCTCCGCCCAGCCCCCGCAGCCCGCGCCCTCCGCCACCCTCCCGCACAGGTCCTCGAGGCGCCGTGCGTCTTGGCCAGCCGAGCCGGTTCGCGAAGATGCCCGCCGCGCCGCGGCAGATGGGTAGACTGAGGCCGGGAGCAGCGCGAAACTTCTCAGAGCCACGGGGCAAGACAGCAGAACGGAGGCCTCCTACACGCCCTCCACCTTCACCCCACTGGAGGCAGTCTATTACAATCCAATCTAAACGTTAACTCTTCTGCTCCCACCCTACCACCATCCCCATCCGCCTGAAGTCTGTATAAGCAGGGAGGGAGTGGGGCTATAGGAGTCCGTGGGCCTGACTTTCACCTCTGCCCCCAGGCCAGAGACCCTGCCCCTGCAGGAGCCCAGAGCTAGAGGTTCTCGGAACCAACTTCCCCACCCCCACCCCATCCGTCCTTTTAAAATAAAAGTGGTGGAGAGCTTATTTCTTCCGGGCCAGACCCTGGCCATTTTTAAAATGGCCTGCTGCATTTTCTGCTCCCGCCAAGATCTTCCTTGACTCGGGGCCAGCTCTCCCTATACCTCTGCGCAGACGAAAATGTGCATGTCCCAGCAACCAACTACTGGCCCAAGGGCCCACTCCCGGCTCCTCTTCCCAATCGCAAGTCCGATCCTACCCAGCACCTGGAGCGTTTCCACCTTCACACCCTTGCTGCAGTAGTTCTTATCGCCTGGACTGCCTTTTGGCCCTCTCTCTGCTTACCTGAATCCCAGCGCCTTTAAGGGCTCAGCTTGCACTGCCTCCTCCAGGGAGCCTTCGTGGGAGCCAGACCCTCCCCCTTCCCAGCCCTGCTCCCGCTGCATTCTGGGTTCTTCTGACTGTCCTAGATGAATACTGTCAGCGACTAGCCCAGCCCTCAGGATTCCAATCTACCCTCCTCCAGGTGGGGGTGGGGGTGACCTTCTGTCCTAGATGGCATCTGGAGTGGAGGTGATAGTGAGGGCCCCACTTGCACCATTGGTGTGTAAGAAGAGGGCCAGGACTAGTCTTCGGCCCTTTACGTGTCCAGGGGAGAACAGAAAGAAAGCAGGTTAGGGGACGATGTAGCCGCTGTCCTTCCAGAGACTGTTCTTAGGCCGGAGGTGTCTGGGCAGCTGGAGCCAAGCTTCCTGTGATTTCTTGAGGGCAGGGCTGGAGATGGTAATTGAGGAATCCTCAACAAGTAGCTGATATATGGGAGCTATGGTGTGGCAGAGACTGCTGAGGATGGAATTTAATGCCTACAGAGCTGGGTGTCACTTGCTAGAGGTGACTCAGCTCTCAGAGCTGTTCCCCCCAGCCCTCAACCCAGATACTCAGACCTGCTCTTCCTATGGCTGCAGGCTACAGACTTTGCTGGTCCCAAGGAATCCTCTTCACTGCCTGCCTGCCTGCCTTCAATCTCCAGTCCAGGTATCCTGCAGAAAAGATACCCAGAAGTGGCATTCTGGTCTGGTTTCTGCCCCTGAATCCCTCTTTCCAGTCTGTAAAGTGGGAGCATTGACCTGGAGAACCCCACCAGCTGCAACATTACTTTGACTCAATTTCTGGAAGATACTGCCTGCTGATCAGGGAACTGTGCAGGGATGAGCACTAGAGTTCACGAGGATGTTTCCAACTGCCTAGGTTTGCATCCTGCAGGGCTGTGTACTGGGAAAACCAGGGCAGAGAGTTGGCAAGTACTGGAGTGAGGACAGAATGGGGAGCCCACTGGGTGACAGAGTTTGGGGAGCAGGAAGAAAAAAAAAGATTAAGGGAAAATATAATCCATTAAATGATGTGTTTTGTCCAGAAAAGCATCTCCCTATCCTGGGATGGGCTCACCAGATGTTCCCCAGATGTTGCTGGGGATGGGAAACATCTCCCACTGGGATCCCTACTAAACTCTTCCAGTTCATGGGGAAATGAAGGGTCTGTTCTGAGGCCAGGAGGGTGGGGTCTGCAGCATTTTGTGGCTGGGCACATATATAGGCAAAAGCACACCCACACATCCTCAGGGAATTTCTAAACACTTGGAAGAGTCCTACACTTTCTCAAACATTCAGCATCCCTGGACCACCCATTTTAGGTAAATAAAAATTAATACAAGTCTTTAAATTTTTAAGAAATTAAAAGTTAATGATATTTTCCTATTAGTAAGGCTAAGCTTAAAAGGACTAACAGTTCCCCATAAGGCAAGACTGAGAATTCACAAGATCTGTAAGACATTTCTGATGGGAAGCTGAAGTGACACAATGGCTTAGAAAACAGTTTTGCAGGGACTGGAGCCATGGCTCAGCAGTTAAGGCACTTGCCTGGCATGCACAGGGACGTGGGTTCGAACCCCAGCACCAGGTACACAACGAAGTGTCAGAGCAACAAAAGCCACATGAACTAAAAAACAGTTTGCAGTGACTTATTAAGTACAAGTAACTCTATGATCTTGTAATTAATTCCTTATAAACTGTGTGGCCAAGAGAAGCAAGATGCTTATGTGCTCCAAAAGACATTTACAGGGATATTATAGCAGTTTTATGTATGATGACAAAAACTGGAAACAACCCAGATATATGCTCACTAATAAGTGAGTGAAATTGTGATTTAGCATATGGTGTAATATTACGCAGCAATGAAAAATGACATATAGTATGCATGAATCCTCAAAAACATTGCATTGAATAGAAGAAGCCAGGCTTGAAAGAGTAGTAATTATAATTCCATGTATTTATATGAACAAATGAGAACATAGTGAAATTTTAAAACTGGGAAGGAGACCAAGAGAGCCTTGTGGGGTGCTGGAGATATTCTCTATATTGATCTGGGTAGTGGTCAGATGGGTGTATACAAGTGACAATTAAGTTCTTTGAGATTTGCTCACTTTACTGTTTTACCTTGATCAAAAAAAAAAAAAAAGAGAGAGAGGTTGGGGAGGTAGGGCTGACAATTTTAGTGGCGTTCTTGTGAAGAGGAAGCCAGTGTTTTCAGCTTTCCATCCATAAGTCCACTTTCAGGTCAGCAGAGTCTGCAGGTCAGGTTCATCTCCATCCAAATGCGCGAGTTGGTCTGGAGAGTTTTCCAGCACTAACAACCAGTTCTCTGTTTCTCTGGAAACTGACAGAGTGAGTGTTCAGCAGTTCAACTTGGACACTTAACTTCTTGGAGTTAGTGCAGACCTCACAGCTTCTGACACCAGCCTCAAGTTCCTGAGTCCCTCTGCTTCTGACGGACCAACCACAAGTTGGGGGTTCCCATGACCTCCTCTTAAAGTTTGATAATTTGCTAAAATTGGCTCACAAAACTCATGAAAAAACTAACCAATTTATTATAAAGAATGCAATCAATTCATGGGCTGGAGCAGTGACTCAGCAGTTAAGGAGCTTGCCTAGCAAGCTTAAGGACCTGGGTTCAAACCCCAACACCAAGTACACAACTAAATGTTGGAGCAACAAAAATCAAATGAAAAACTAAATAAAATTGATTCTCTTTCTCTCACTTGTCCCTCTGTCTTAAAAAAAAAAAAATACAATTCACCAGTCAGAGGCAGATGTGCATAGGGCAAGATATGGAAGTGTCCTGAGCCCAGGAGCTTCTGTCCCCACAGAGTTGGGGTGTGCCACCTGCCTATTATGTAGATGTGGATGTGTTCACCAGAAGCTCATCCAATCTTGCTGTTTGAGAACTTTTATAAACCTTAATCTCCACCCTGCTTCGCCTTCCGGGAGGTCGGTGGGTAGAGATGAAACTTGCTACCCTCTAATCGCTTAGTCTTTATGGTGACTAGCCCCATCCTGAGACTCTCTAGGAGGCCCACCCTAAATCACCTCATTAGCACAAGCTCAGGTGTGATCAAAAGAGGCTCCTTATAAGAAACAAGATATCTCTATCACGCAGGAAATTCCAAGGATTTTTTAGGAATTCTGTCAGGAATCAGCCACAAAGACCAAATATTCTTATTTTGCTATGAGTAAGAATTTATTCTACCACGGCTCTAAAGTACAAGGAACTTCATGTAACTTTTCATCTACGGATTTTATAGTTGCAGCTCCTTAGGTTTAATCTATTTGTACTTCAGTTTTGTATGGGATAAGGTAAGGGTCTAACTTCATTTATTTGAATGTGGATATGTTGAAAAGGTTCTTATTTGTTTTTTTCTTTCCCCACACCCAATCAAATCAAAACTTCAACCTCAGCCAGTAGGAACACACTTGCACCTGCCGCCTCAACCCCACCCACTCTGAGGCTGAGGAATGGAGATGGCTTTCTTGTCTAGGGTGGCCTGGCCCTCTGATTTTCATTCCATGCTGTCGGCTAATATGTCCTTTATCCAAGCCCACGTATTCACCCGCACTTCATTCTTTTTAATAGCCAAGTACAACTCGATTGTGTGTGTATACACACACACCACAATTTCCTAATCTATTCATCTAATGATGGGCATCTGGGTTGATTCCATAATTTAGCTATTATGAATTGTGCTGGACAAGCAAATCATTTTAATACTTTTTAAGCAGATACTCCTGCATTTTGCTTCATTTCATGTAAACTTTTTTTTTTTTTAATGACCTTTAAAATGCTCAGATGTGGGGCTGGAGTGGTGGCTCAGCGGTTACAGCACTTGCCTGGCAGGTGCAAGTACCCAAGTTCAAACCCCAGCACCACGTACACAATGAAGTTTCACAGCAACGAAAGCCACACGAAAAACTAAATAAAATTGTTTCTCTCTTTCTTTACCTCTCTTTCACTGTCCCCCTCTCTTTAAAAAAAAATAATAATAAAATAAAATAAAATGCTCAGATGCTGGGGTTGGGGATTTAGCTCAGTGGCAGAGCACTTGCCTAGCATTCGCAAGGTCCCGAGTTCTGATCCTCAGCCCTGAGGGTGCCAATGGAGCAGCAATAGGTGCTCCATAAATGAGTAGGTGGTGGCCCTGCTGTCTTTGAGCTACCTTCATCGTGGAAGAGAAGGAAGGACCTTTGGTGAGGCTAGGAATAGTAGTCTTTTCTCCTTGTGAAGCTCACACATTCTTTCTGGATAGCCCCAGCCCAACTACCCGCTCATCATTCCTGGGGGAATACTGTTCCTTTCGACCTTGTCTCAGCTGCCTTAGAAAACCCCCATCCCTGCAACCTATCCCATTCCTCCCAATGGGCCAAGGTAGTGGTTCTCAAACGGTGGCCCCTGGACCATCAACATCATCTGCACACACACACACACACACACACACCTATTAGAAATGCAAATTCCAGTTCTACTCGATCAGAATTCTGGGAGTGGGGTCCAGAAAACTGATTTAACAAGCCCTCCAACTGCTCCTTCTGCACATCAATTCTTAGCCCCACTAAGCTAAAGCACTAGAAAGCAAAAACCAGGAAAGGAAGCTGTCTTCAAGCACATTTCTTGAACCGGTTGTTGTTGTTGCTGTCATTTATTTTGTGGAGTTGAGGGTTGAATCCAGGGCAACACACATGCTAGGCAAGTGCTCTACCACTGAGCTACATCCCCAGCCTTTATTTTATTCTAAGACAGGGTTTGACTAAGTTGCCCAGGCCGCCCCCCTAACTGTGATCATCTTGCCTCAGCCTCCCAAGTAGTTGGGATACCAAGCTGTGCCCACCACTCTGGGCATAACTGTTCTTATTTATTTAAATTGAAGAGCTTCGTTTTGTTTTGGTTTTTGGTACTGGGGATTGAGTCCAGTGGTGCTTTGCTGCTGGCCACATCACTAGTCCTTTTTTTTTTTACTTTGTGACAGGGTCTTGATAAGTGGCTTAAGTTGCTGAGGCTGGCTTTGAATTTGCGATCCTCCTACCTCAGCCTCCTGCGTTGCTGGCTTGCTTTGTTTCGTTTTGTTTTGTTTTGTTTTGAGATGGTATCACTGTGTTGCACAGGCTGGTCTTAAATTCCTGGGCTCAAGTTATCCTCCCACCTCAGCCTCCCTAGTAGCTGGGACTACAGGCACAGTACTGCACCTGGCTTTAAACTGGAAGACTTTTTGAGTGTAGGTCTGTGGATTAAAAACTACAAGAGGTTGAAGTCTGGGTCAAAGGTTTTTGACAAATATTGCCAAATCACCTCCCCCAAATTGTACTGATTTCACCGTCAACCACTTGTCTGGGGGGGTGACTGTTAACATCTGGATGACACTTGGTATTATCAAATGTATGGATCTTACTAATCTGAGAGGAGAAATAGGAATCACTGTTTTGTTTTAAAGAGAGAGGGACACAGAGAGAGAAAATCAATTTTTATTTAGTTTTTCATGCAGCTTTTGTTACTCCGACACTTTCTCGTGTATGTGGTGCTGGGGTTTGAACCTGTGTCCTCACACGTGCCGGGCAAACACCGGAACTGGCTGAGCCACCTCTCCAGCCCAAATCTTACTGTTTTAATTGCTATTTCTCTTATATGATAAGTGAACCTGAGACTTTTTTGCAGTGCTAGGGACTGAAACCAGGGCCCCATGCATGCTAGGCAAGCACTCTACCACTAAGCCACATCCCCAGTCCAACCTGAAACTTTTGTAAGCCACTGTCCCTTAAACCTGCTGGCTTATATTCTTTACACATTTTGTACTGAGTTGTTTTAGGTCTTTGACAGTGAAAGAGGTGAGCTCTAGCACTTATTCCTGATTTCTCTTTCACCTTAATTTATGGTATATTTTACCACACTACAGTTTATAGATTTTATGCAATCAAATTTATACTTGCTTTAAAGATCCTGAGTTTTGTGGATGGCATGCCATTCTCTATTATAATATTGTTAATAAATTCACGTATTCTTTTCTTCATATGTAAAGGGCGGGTGCTACTGAGTTTTTTATATTAACCTTGGAAATTGCTCTCATCCTGAATTCTCTATCTCTGATAGTTGTGCATTTTTCAATTACATCATCTACACAGTTTTGCTTTCTGTTTCCAATATTCATCTCTTCTTTCTCTTTTTTGTTTACATTGGTGTGAACTGCTGGGGCGATGTAAATGCCAGTGATGATGGCGGTGCTATCACCTAGATCTTGCCTTTGATGGGGATGAATTCTCTGCGTCACTCTTAGGCATGATCCTGGTTTTGGTTCATACATACATACGTATGAAACTATGGTGAGGAGCTATCAATCTATTCTTATGCTATTATGCTTTTTTTTTTTTTTTTTTTTGGTAGTAGGGACTGAATCCAGGGGTTCTTGACCACTGAGCTATATTGACAGCCTTTTTTAGTTTGTATTTTGAGACAGGACTCACTAACTTGTGGAGGCTGGCCTGCTTCAGTCTCCCAAGGGCTGTGGTTACAGGTGTGTGCTACCATACCCAGCTGCATTTTTTTTTTTTTTAGCTTCGTTTTTTTTTAAACAAAGAATGGATGTAGGATTTTTGTCAAACTTTTTTTTTTCTTCATCTGTTGAGATCTTATGTTGTTCTCCTTACATCTGTTAATATAATTAATTTTATTATAGATTTCCTAATATTATCGAACCACCTGTATAACTAGGATGAACTTATTTGAACATAAAGAATAATTCTTTTGAGATAGTGTTTGTTGATTTATATTTGCCAATATTTTGAGATTTTTGGACCTCAGTTTTAAGCAGTCACTATTTAGAGTCTCTCCATTCCTGACTTTTGCTTTCTTAATGTGTTATGAGCTGATGGGGTTAATGCCTACTCTTGTGCTTCACCTAATTCTATTTGCATTTTCTGTATAGATTTATTCTTTTTTTTTTTTTTTTTTTAAGAGAGAAACAACTTTATTTAGTTTTTCACATGGCCTTAGCTGCTCCAACACTCAGTTGTGTACGTGGTGCTGGGGTTTGAACCCGGGTCCTCAAGCTTACAAGGCAAGCTCCGAAACCGCTGAGCCACCGCTCCAGCCCCTGTATAGATTTATTCTGAATTATCATATTTTACTTTTTATTTTGAAGCTGTTGTTTGGTACAGACAGATGTTTTTGGAAACGAGGTTCCTAATGTGGCCGCTGCTCCTTCTTCTATTTAACTTCCTTTTGTCTCTTTACCATTTTCATTCTTAATGTAGCCTTAGCTAATAGTTAAATCGCAGTCTCAGCTCAGAGTTTTCTGGTATACTCTGGTTTCTGTTCTATTTTCAGTCTTTCTGACTTATTTGGTAAAGATGCAACTTTTGGTTTTTGGGTTTTTTTTTTTTTTAAAGAGAGAGGGACAGTGAGAGAGAGAGAGAGAGAGAGAGAAAGAATCAATTTTATTTAGTTTCTCACATGGCCTTCCTTGCTCTGAGACTTCGTTGTGTACGAGGTGCTGGGGCTTGAACTCGCGTACTTGTGCATGACGGGCAAGCACTGTAACCGCCGAGCCACCGCTCCAGCCCCAAAATGCAACTCTTATATGCAACATACAACAGGACACTTTCTATCATACATTGTGAGGATCTTTTTCTGTTATGAGGATGGGATTATCCCATTTACGTTTGTTGATTTAGATGATAACGTCACCTTAATTCTGTCATTTTATCTTCGGCTGTGTTTCCTGTTTCCAATGCTTCCTCTTGTTTTACCACATGCATTTTTTTGTTCTCTTTGATATGCATATGTGTGCACTTGTGTTTGTATTTCTGTCCGATGATCTGAATGTTCTTAATTTTTCTTGTGGTTACTTTTATATAGGTTTATTTCTCTGCCAAGAGAAGAAGACCTGCAAATGGAGGGAGAGTGATATTCCCAAAGGCTGAGAGCTTTGGCACCATGGTTCTGTCTTCAAAATCTTAATGTGTTTTCCATAACATAAAAAAATGGTGATCGTGTTACTCTGAAGCCAAAAGTTCAGCATAATCAAGAGAATGAATGTGCCACTGAGCTGCTGCTGGGGCCAGCCACCCACATCAAAGAGCCACAGTGCCAGGCAGGGATGCTGTGTCTCATATCTTATTTCAAAACCTCGTGCGAGTGTCTTTCCCTCCATAGCCAGCATACTTTATTCAGCAGTGTCTTTTAACTTGTCCATTTCTCCACACAGTATCTGAAAATAGTCAGGGAGGCCATGAATGGAAAGCATTGACTCTTCTTGCGATTTGTTTCTATGTATATCAAGATCGGGAGCCAGATGGTTGCCTGACAGCTGCTCTTTGTGAATACAGTGTGGTGTGTGCTTGATCCAAGTTTTGTTTTGTTGTAAATCTGTGAATTGATGCTGGCTGATAGGTCAGCATACCAAAATATAATGGCACACTCAAAAGTGGATTATTTTAGGAAGGCTTATTTATACACGTGTGGATGTGGGAGCACCCCATGTGGCAGTGTGACAACCTGGGTGAACAGCAGCGCAGTTGTTTCCACTGTTTGGCCCAATGGAGTGGGCTGCCTTGGGAGGAACATGGCCTGTTCTTGAAGGATGCACCCAAACCGTGGTTACTCACAGGCAAGGCACCAGGCCATCAGATGCCCCATCTCTCTCTCTCTCCCTTTTCCATTTCCTGCTGGGGTTCTCATGGCTGAAGCCAACTGGACCTCAGAACTCATCTCTAATCTTGCAAAGGAAATCAGGGATAAATAAAACAAAAAGTCACCACCAGGGCTGGAGGGGTGGCTCAGCAGTGACGGTTCTTGCCTGGCATGGGTAAGGATGCAGGTTCGAACCCCAGCACCACATACACAACAAAGTGTCAGAGCAACGAAAGCCACATGAAAAACTAAATAAAATTGATTCTCTCTTTCCTTCTCTCTCTCTCACTGTCCCTCTCTCTTTAAAAAAAAGTTAATCAAGTGCATTTCCCTCCTGTGTTTTTTGAAAAGATGTAGTGAGCTAATTATATTCCACACACTGGTGGTACACCCATCAGAAATGCTCTCAACCTACTAAAAGAAAGCCTGAGTTACAATGGCTTTAAGCACAAAAGGAGAGAGTGACGTCTGCACCGTAACCAAGCAGGCAGCCACTAACATGCATTCAGTGGCTCAGTAATTCTCCCAACCTTAACCTTGTTCTGGTTGCATCATATTTACAAGATGGCTGCCCAGCACCAGGCATCACGACTGTGTTCAAGTTAAGAAGACAGGGGAAGAGGGTTGCCGGAATGTACACTTAATTTATTAAGAAAACAAAAGTTCTCATAGAAGGACCCTCAGCAGACATTCCATCACTTTCCTTTTTTCTTTTTCTTTTCCTTCTTCTATGGTATTTAGGATTGAATCTAGTAACAGTATCACTGAGCTACATCCCTAGCTCCTTTTAGTTTTTGAGACAGGGTCTCACTAAATTGCTGAGTTTGGCCTTAAACTTGAAATCCTCCTGCCTCAGCCTCCTGGGTAGCTGGGATTACAAGCATGCACCATAGCACCTGCCGCCACATTAAATTTCATTGGCCAGACTGGGTCTCATGATCTCAGCAAGGAAGACTGGGGAAGTGAGAAGAGGGCTGGTCTTGATCAATTTTGGTCACTTATAATTGATTGCCTGAGGCTGGAGACTTTGATACATGAACCAAAATCAAGGATCTGTTATCAAGAAAGAAGGGAAGGAATGAATTCTGGATTGACAACAAACAAGACTTGCCCCAAGTGGTTTTATTTAACAATAACGTCAATTGTCTACTAGCACTGGCTGGGAACGACAATTGCTCTTTCACCCTGTGTGTTACTGATTTTATGTGTCATCCAAAAGTGTTGTTTGATCAAGTAAGTTTGCTAAGAGCTTGCTGTGCTTTTTTTTTTCCTGATCAAAATATTCCTCGGTAGCCTATGACTCAATTTGCAAGCCACAGTGTGAATTGTGTTGGTCCTCACTGTAAGTTGCACAACTGTAACGATGCTTCAGTGGTTTCTATCTTTTCTCTCTTTGTTGGGAAAACACATAAATATCATGCTGGAGTTTCTTTTACTCCTATTCTGGAAAAACAATTTTCTAACCAGCTTACAGGGCTGATGCAAAGATGGTGCGAAAGCCTCAGTGGGCTTCATACCACAATATGACAGAGTTTCATAATAGATGATGCCTCGGGGACCGGAGCAGATGCACAACAGCTAGCAAAATTCCATTTCTGGACTTTTAGTCACTACCTGTTTTTCTGATTCCCATTTTCCTCCCTTCCTTCCTTCCCTCCTTCCTTCCCTCCTCCCTTCCTTCCTTCCTTCTTTCCTTCCTTCCTTCCTTCTTTCCTTCCTTCCTTCCCTCCTTCCCTCCTTCCTTCCCTCCTCCCTTCCTTCCTTCCTTCTTTCCTTCCTTCCTTCCTTCTTTCCTTCCTTCCTTCCCTCCTTTCTTCCTTCCTTCCTTCCCTCCTTCCTTCCTTCCTTCCCTTGTATAACTTATGTCGTTCTACATACTCAGCAGCCCTAGTATATCTAATCACTTTTTATTTTACAGTATTTGTGATTATTTTCAGTGCTATCTTTATGCATCGATGATCCACCTTTAGGGTTTGGATTCATACTGCCATGTAATATTAACAATAAAATGGAAATATAACAAATATAGAAATAATTTGAAAAATGGTATGGGAATATTTTAGACAGTTGGACTACAATTAGTGGCATTGCCTTTACTAAATATGAGCTGTGCTGAAGTGGCCAACTCAGTTCTGGTGGCCCAGGTACACATTACAAAATCATGGTAATTATTATAAAGGTAATGGGGGGCTGGAGCAGTGGCTCAGAGGTTATGGCGCTTGCCTAGCATGTGAAAGGATGTGGGTTTGAACCCCAGCACCATGTACATAACAAAGTGTGGGAGCAACAAAAAACACATGAAAAACTAAATAAAATTGATTCTCTCTCACTGTCCCTCTATCTAAAAAAAAGGTAATGGGATTTCTATGGAAATTATCATTGATTGCCCACTTCTGAAAAGTATGTGAAAAGCCCTTGTCCAGGTAGTAACTCTGCCCCTGCTTCGTTCATACCCCTTTGGTGCTCACAGTTCTCATGTAGGCTGCGGACTTCTCACTGCAAGCACAACTGACTCTCAACCTTGGGGATCTCTGGCCACAGGAGCACAGGGCAGGCTGTAAGTTCCTGAATACAGCCCTTAACTTGCCATGGGTGAGGGTGGGACACTGAGTGAGGCAGGTTCTAGACAGTCTCCCAAGGTCCCAGGGGATAAGCCACAGTGGCTCACCATAGTAATCTAACCAAAGCACCCTATGTTGGTACCCTTCCCCATCTACCTTCCTCTCTTTCCATGAGTGCTTCCTAAGTCACCTCCCAAGTCTTATACTCCAAGCTTTGTCTCTGGGCCTGCCTCTGGGTGAAATGAGCTCAAAGGCCGTTTTTTCCTCCTAAATGTCCCTGCTGGCCATAGATTCATGAGTCACACCTTAGGAAAAGCTGTTCTAGACAACTGTGCATTTCACAATAATCAGACTATGGCCCAGAACAGTGGCCCCGATGTGCCTAGGGCTACTCCATAGTCAGAGGCATGCCCAGGTGGCCTTGAAACTCTCTGGGATGGAACCAGCATGGACCAAAGTCCTGATGCCCTTGGAAACTGACTTGGAAGGAAGGACTGACCCCAACTCCACCCAGGCAGGCACACATGGCCTCAGTCCTTCTTAGACTTCCTGGGAAGATCACTGAGAGAGGACAGGAATCTTCTGGCATAAGTTGGGCAGGAGGGGAACCAGAGAGGGACAATTAAGGCTGAGACAGCCTCTGACCAGTGGAAGGGCTGAGCCTGACCCTCCACACCTCACTCCCCTGAAGCCCTCCAGCTTCTACTCCTGACTCCACCGACTTCTACCTCCCACTTAGAAGTGTTTTCTGGGGCATTCCTTCCTGGGTCTTTCCCCAAGAAGTCCCCACCCAAACATCCCATATATTCACACGTGCTTCTCTCTGGGCTTAGATCCCAGCTCGGTGGATCTCAAACTGTGACATGGATTCATTTCTCATAGAAGGCAAGACATTTCTCTCCACTTTGTCTTTTCCTGTTCTTTTTCCTATTAGAGAGGCTGTGACCCCATCAACCATTTCCAGAAGAAGAAATTGGCTTCTAATCTTGCTTTCTAGAGAATAGAGTGATCTGTTCCAATTGAAAAATCCATGAACCTTTTCTTATTTCCATTTGACAGGAAATAAAGCCAAAGAAAGAAGTTATATACGGAACCCCTGACCTGACCTCCCAGACAGTGTTCATGACATCCCACCTTTAGAGCAGGCTTTGGCGAGAGTTTGTTTAAGCCATAAATTTGCCCTTACAACCACCCACCGCTCAAAGATGAGTAGGACCAATTTACCCTGCTGGTATAGTCTCCCGCTTTCTGGGTTGTGTCCTGCCCAAGTCCTCCAGCTCAGTTTTTATGCGGCCAACTGGGATGTCTTCCAAGGGAACTGGAGCATAAATGTGCAGGGCCGAATCCTGCAAGAAGAATTCATTTCTATAACATTTACTGAATTCTGCAGTTGGCAGGGGCCTGGATTCACTTGAGGAGTGAGGAGAGGGTGAAGGACCTTAACAAATCCAATGAGCCCTCCCCTCCCACAGGGAGCCCAGAGGTAAGAAGTGGGATAATTCACTTACTAGCAGCCAGAGTGTACCGAAAGCAACAATACTAATAACAGCTGGGATGGTTTAGAAACATGCCCACAAATTCTTTCCTGCTCTTCTTATCAAAAGGAGGAATCTAATTCCCCTCCCCTTAAAACATCTTGCTTCTAAGAAATAGAAAGTGATACTGTGGGCTGGAGTGGTGGCTCAGCGGTTTCAGTGCTTGCCTGGCAAGCATGAGGACCCGGGTTCAAACCCCAGCACCACATACACAACTAGGTGTTGGAGCAGCGAAGGACATGTGAAAAATTAAATAGTTGTTTCTTTCTCTGTCTCTCTCACTGTCCTTCTCTCTCTCTCTCTTTTAAAAAAAAAAAAAGAAAGTGATACTGTGCGTTTTCCAAGGCTAGCTTACAAATGGTGAGCTAGCTAAATTTCTAGCTTTTTCCTGCAAAACTAACCTGGAAACAGCTCCCATATTTGAGGAAGCTGGGGCCACATGCAGAAGCCACGTGTAGGTATCCTCAGTAGCCCCAGATGACAACCAGCAGCCATAAGCATAAGTGAACAGGATTCCTGAAGACTCCAACCTCCAGCTTTGGTATTTCTTTGGTTATAAGCTATCCTTACCAAGTTATGACCAAATCATAGATTCATGAGCAAATCAAATGTGTGTTAAGCTCCTAAAATTTGAGATTAGTCAGTTTTGCAGCAACAGATGACTGGAACCATATTAAAGTATATAAATTATTTACTAATAACCAAACATTATGCTAATTGCATTATAGGGTTATAATCATATAATCATATTTAATCCTCCAAACAATCCAATTAGGTAAATATGAGATTTCCATCTTACAGAGAACTGAAGTTCAGAGCAACTTAGTAACTTGATTGTATCACAGAGTTTATAAATGGCAGAAATAAGACTAGGGGCAGTTAGTTGTGTGCTAGTAAATATTTAACAGCTAGTTCTCTGGAAGCAAGCTCCCTGCTCTCTTGCAGTTTCTTTTATCAGGACAGACAGGAAGACTCAAAGGCATAGGTTATATTGAGAAATTTGACTTATTCTGGGAGTAGGCGATGCAGAGGGAAGTAGAGCCCAGACTGACCTTAGCATGTCAGGCTCCAAAAAGGGAGGTGGGCTGATGGCTCCTTTTCCCCTTCTGACCCTTCCCTTTTGGAAAACCCCTGTGTTAGTAAAGTATCAAGTCTGTTAGCTTGGGAGTCCCCCATCCCAACCCAAGGAGGCAGCCCCAGGAGGGGAACAGTTCCCTGAAGCTACTTCCCACAACTCTCCTCCACTATCCCACCCTTACATCTCTTGGGAAGGAGCCTCCTGTAGTTGGCCCGTAGTTCCTGAGAAGATAGTTCCATGAGGACCTTACCCAAGTCCCCGTCCTTTGGACCTGCAGTGGAAATAAAAAGCATTGCACATTCCCCAAATAATTTCCACAAATCTGGGAGTCCCCTCATCCTCTCTTCTTTTGAAGTACTGGGGATTGAACCCAGGGGTACTCTACCTCATCCCTAGCCCTTTTACTTTTGTTTTGTTTTGTTACCAGGGATGGAATCCAGGGATGCTTAACCACTGAACCACATCTCCATTTTATTTTGAGACAAAATCTCACTAAGTTGCTTAGGTTCTTGATAGAGTGCTGAGGCTAGCTTTTGAACTTGGAATCCTCCTGCCTCAGCCTCCTGAGCTGCTGGGATTACAGTCATGCACCCACCATGCTCAGCCCCCCCCCTTTTTTTTAAGAGAGAGAGAGAGCGCCAGTGAGAGAGAATCAATTTTATTTAGTTTTTCATCTGGTTTTCATTGCTCTGACACTTAGTGGGTTGGAACCTGCATCCTCACACATGCCAGGCAAGTGCTGTAACTGCTGAGCCGTTGCGCCAGCCCCTTCACTTTTTACTTTGAGACAGATTTCAGTAAGTTTCTGAGGCTGACCTTGAACTTGTGGGTCTCTTGCCTCAGCCTCCCCAAGCGATGAGATTATAGATCATCATGTACCACCATGCCTAGACTGCAGCTGATTCTTAACTAAAAAAACAAACAGGCAACAATGAAGATTTCAAAGGAGTCTAGAGTGCTCTGTAGGGAAGAAATATTTTGTCTAAGGTACAGCTGCATCACAAAGAGAATTGTGAGTAATTGCTCTTTCAAGATAATATCATCCAAACTTGTATGATTTCTCCAAGGAAAATAACTTATTTTTGATAGTCAAGTTTAAGAATACTAAAAGCATAACACGTGAAATTATCAAAAAGATACTAAGATGTGAAGAATTAACTTTCCTGCAATGTTGGGGCGGGTGCAGTGGGGAATTATGAGTAACTGAGGGGGACTACAGCTGCAGCTGGGCATAGTTTAAATTAGACTTCCAAGGTCACTGTTCTCAAAGTCTTTTACTGGAGTGACACAGGAAGGACAGGAACTGCCTCCTCAGGCTTGCCCCTCCCCGACTCCATTATTTCTCCTCCTCAAGCCTCAAGATTTTCCTTGCCTGTCTTCCTGAGAAAACTTGTAGATCTGGGGCTGGGGAGTGTAACTCACCAACAAAGCACATGCTTAGCATGCATGAGGCATGAGGTCATGGGTTCAATCCCAGCACTAAAAAACTATATATCTCCTGTTCTCTTGTTGTGAACCTTTTTTGTGTGTGTGTGCCAGAGATTGAACCCAGGGGCACTTAACCACTGAGCCACATCCCCAGCCCTTTTTTATTTTGAGACAAGGTCTCACTAAGTTGCTTAGGACCTTAATTGTTGAGGCTGTCTTTGAACTTGTAATCCTCCTGCCTGAACCTCCTGAGCCCCTGGGATTACAGGTGTGTGCAACCATGTTTGGCATAGAACTTTTTTTTTTTTTTTCTTGCAGCACTGGAGATTAAACGCAGGAGCTGCAACCCTAGTCCTTTTTATTTCAGACAGGGTCTTGCTAAATTGCCTAGACTGGCCTCATACTCTTGAACTTACAATCCTTTGCCTCAGCCCCTGGAGCTGCTGGTGTCATAGATATCACTCCAGGTGGGGGCAGGCGGAAGGAAGGAAGTTTTTTAAAACGATATTTTCATCCTTTGAAAAAATTTGTATGTGTATGTGATTAAATACATTCAAAATGAAAGAAGATGACAAGTTGGGTCTCCTTCCTTGTCTTTACCCCCCTAGATCTCTTTGCCAGAAGTCCACTTTCCAGAAATATTTTATGCACATTCTGCGCCCCCCTACCCCGCGCGCACGCGCGCACACACACACACACACACATATCCTTCAGACTACCTGACCTACCTGGAGCAGTTATCCCAGCCCCCCTTTCCCCTCCCCTCCCTCTTCTCTCCTCTGTCCTGCTGGACACTCTTGCTTGTCTGTGGGCATGAGTGGCTCTTTGTTCTCCTGTCTCACTGCTCCTTCGAAGGAACCTTTCCTGATTCTATTTTCTCTCTCAATCTCTAATTGGAGGTCCCCAGGGAAGTGACCTCCTCCTCTTTTCTATCTGCACTCACTCCCTAAGACATCCCTCCTCCAGCCTATGGCTTCACTGCTGGCCCCTGCAGATCACCTCTGATGCTCCACATTCCCAGCCCTCCCTCCTCCCTGCTCTGTGCCGGACAGGAACCTGTGCTGGCTTTATCAATGGGCTTCCTTGGCCTGTGGCTTCCCTGGGGCTTAAAGGGGACTGAGGTTGGGATCTATGTTCTCCCTGTGGGATTACTGCGGACTGGCTGTATTCCTCCACCAAAGGCCTCAGCCCCTGCCAGTTCGCCACATCCAAATGTATATATTAAAAACCTAAGTCCCTTCCTTGGATGAAGTCACACAGTTTGAATGTTGTCCTCTCCACTTAACTTTTCTGACCTCAGGTTCCAGCAACATCCTCTTCTTCCTGCTTCAGAACTGTGGATGGCTAAGTCCCCACTCTTAATAGCCCTGGGGTCTCAGAGTGTTTTCATGGCTTCTCACTTTGTTTCTCCAGTACTGGGGATTGAAGCCTGGGACACTCTACCAGTGTCACTCTACCTTCTTATTTTTTTATTTTTGAGAAAGGGTCTTGCTAAGTTGCCCAGGATGGCCTTGAACTCTTGCCTCAGCCTCCCAAGTTGCTCCTCATCGTTTCTCTGCACTCTGCTACTCTTGTAAAGACTCCTTTTATTAAACCCTCCAATTTCTAGATTCCAGCGTGCCGCCCGTGTTTCTCTCTGGGACCCTCTCTACAATAAATTCCAAATAGCTCTCATATTTTTATCATCCAGAAACTCCTGACCCACATAAGCAGCTCCTAGTCCCTAAAAATCTTGCTCCCCACCACACTCTCCCCTATCCTGGTAAAAACTAACTCTATGGTTATAGTTCCATCGTCACTTACTGGTCTATTAGATTCTATCTGCTCTCCTATCAAAATGTATCCAGGAGCAGATCGCATCTTGATGTCCCCTCCCACTCTGGTTTAGTCACTGAGGTCTCCAGGGATTACTGCAGTGGCTTCCTCTCTGGCTCCCCATCCCACCCTTATTCCTCTGGACGTCTTCACTCTGCAGCCAGAAGGATGTTTTGCAATCTGTCAGACCATGTCACATCTTTGGTCAAGAGCCTTCAATGGCTTTCCATCTGACTACAAAAGCCAAAAGTCCCACAAGGACCTATAGGGATCTATCTGGCCCCCCTCCACATCCCTCCAACCTCCCACACTTTCTTTTACCACTCTGCTCCTTACTCATTTGGCTTCAGCCACTCCAATTCTCTGCTTCCACATACCAAGTCAAAGCCTGCCTTGCATTCTCTATGCCATTTGCCTGGCAGACATATGAAGTTCTCTTACCTTGTTCTGCTCTCTGTTCAAATGTCAACATGGAGAGGCCTTCCTTTCTCCATAGAACTGATCCCCTTGGTGCACTTTGCTTACCCTTCCCCCATAAACCCAAACTTCAGGGCCTGTCTTGTTAACTGCGGTAGCTCCAGTGTCTGCAACGTGCCTTGCATTCTGTAAGGTCTCAATATATATGTGTTGAATCGACCATAATGGAGGGCACAGGAATGGGGAGGGTGCTCCTGGGTTTTTGGTTCTCTACAATTTATCTTGGATATTTGACCCATAAATAGCTATTTTCATAACACATAGTATTTCAAAGTCTGGATGTACCATACCATTTTTTAAACTAATTCCCTCCAGATGGACAATCTTTGGCATTTCAAACAACATTGTGAATGTATCCCACACCCAGTGGAACCTAAGCTCTTGCTTCCTCTTACACACTGTCACTGAGCTACATCTGCAGCCTTCTTAATTTATTATTCTTTAAAAAAAATTTTTTATTAAGGAGTTGTTATTGTACAATCATGAATGCGTCTAAAATAACAATATGATATATATTTGTTCTTAAACCAGAATTATCCTCCACATCGCCCACACCTTTTTATTTTTTGTTTTAAGACAGGCTGCCCTGGAATTTGTAATCCTCCTGCCTCTCAGCCTCCTGAGTCGCTGGTATTAAAAGCATAGGCAACCATATCTGCCTTATCCGTTTATTTGTGTCCATAGGATAAATCCATAAATGTGCAATTAGGTCAAAGGGCATGCTCATTTAAAACTCTGATCGTGTTTGTAAATCGTTCTCCAGACAGACAGACCAGCCAGTCCTCTCTTCCTGACAGCAATGGGAACACATCCCCATGGCCCCATCTGCTCCGGCCGCACGTGTCAGACTTCTTTGGCCTGGGTAACAGGACCCGGTATGTGTTTCCCCGGCCTTTCTCTAACATGGTAGGGTGCAGCATCCCTTCCCAGGAACTCTTCTGGGGACAGAACTGGTTGGAGGCCATCCTGGGGCGCAGCGGCGCTAACTGTCCCTCACCCCCGCCCTCGCTCGCCAGCACCCACGACTTCACTCGCGATCCCTCGTTTTCTGCGCATTCCGTCCTCCCCCGCAAGCCAGCGATTCCTGGAACCAGGCTCGGTGACCTCACGCCAGTGACTGCACATCCGGGACCTTCTGGGAATTCTCAGTTGCACTTTTTCGTAAGAAACTTCACGGAGGAGGTGGGCGGGGCGGGGCGGGGCGGGGCGGGGCGTCCGGGGCGGGGCGGGGCGTCCGGGGCGGGCGGTTCCTCCTCGCGCTCCGGACGCGCGGCCCGGGCACGGGCGGGTGGCGCAGCTGCAGCCTCCCGGAGCCCAGCACCCGCCCCGAGCCCCGCACCGCGCCCCTCCCGGGGCCGCCCGGCTCCGGCACCCAGGCTTCCCACGGGGGGCGGGTCCTGAGGATTCCCAGGCCCAGCTTCTGCCAGTTTTTGTGTCTGTGGGCGGCCCTGGCACCCGGGGACAGAGGGTACCGAGTCCTAGCTGTGGCGCTAAAGCAGCTGCGGACTTGAAGGGAGCAACCGTAGGGGAGGAGAGAAGCACAAAACCGAAAAGTTACAAGACTTTTCCAAACTGCAAGACTCATACAGTTGGGGTGGGGTGGGCGACTGAAGAGGAAGGGACACGGAGGACATTCCCGATGGCTTTGCTTCCTGGACGGGGTTACCTCCGAGCTGAGTCTTTGGGACCAAACTTTCCAGAAATGGCAGTGGAAACTGTGGGAGGGTGGAGTCCAGCCTAATCAAAAACAGGGTCCTATTAGGACTTTGTGGGTCCTAGGCACTTTTGCCTTCATGGACACCTTTTCCATTAAAAAAAAAAAAAAGTACATTTTATGATTGCGGTGGTATAAACTCTAATATATTAATGTTATTTATTAAAACATTTTCTTTTGCCTAAAACTTCCTTTTATCCCCTTCTGATTTTATTATTTTTAGAGAGAGAGGAAGGTAGAAAGAGAGCGAAAACCAATTTTATTTATTTTTTCATTTGACTTTTTTGTTTCTCAGACACTTAGTTATGTATGTGGTGCTGGGGTTTGAACCCAGATCCTCAGGCATGCTATGCAAGCGCTCGAACCTCTGTCACTACTCCAGCTGGTCTGATTTTAAAAGAAGCTAAAACATTTTCAAAGCCCAGCATGGAGATACAGCCTTATAATCCTGGGACCTGGGAGGCTGAGGCAGGAGGATCCCAAGTTGGAGGCCAGCCTCAGCAATTTAGCAAGGCCCTAAGCAACTGAGTGAGACTTCATCTCTAAATTTAAAAAATTTTTAAAGGGAGGGGCCTGGGATGTGTCTCAGTGGTTAAGCTCTTCTGGGTTCGATGTGCCAAAACACACACACACACACACACACACACACACACACACACACACAATTTTCATGGGTCCCTAAAAGTGTGATGGGCCTTAGGCACTATAACTACTATACTTAATGGCTCTGGGCAAACCCAGGGTGGATGGAACTTTAAAGGCCCTAAAAGGTGTGGTTTGGGCAGGTGATAAACAACAGCTGCATACAAGAAGGGCCTTGAATGGCCTAAGGATTATGGATATTAAGATAGAGGTGGCACTCAACTCCATGGTGCACACCCGTGACTGAGGAAGCTAAGGCAGGAGGATTGCAAGTTCAAAGCCAGCCTCAGCAACAGTGATACCCTGTTTCAAAAAACAAATAAACAAACAAAACAAAAATAAAAAGGATGGGGGAAGAAACGGACTGGGGATGTGGCTCAGTGGTTAAGCACCCCTGGGCTAAATCTCTGGTACAAAAAAAAAAAAAGTGGGGGAGGTGGTGAGCCATTGCAGGGCTAGATTGGAGAAGTGACAGTTTGGGGGTGGCACTGAGGCAGAAAAAGTTAGGCAGTGTAGGCAGAACAATGTGGTAGATAAGGAGAAAATTAACTGATGGTCATCTTTCCTGAGAAGGCAAAGACATCCCCCAATGCTAATAAGGGTCTGGCAAAATAGGCCCCCATGGGGACACTCCCTGCTGCTAAGGAGCGAACCACATTCTTTCCATTGGCCCTGAGGCATGGGCCAAAGACTGGACCAGAATTCCCTGCACCTGTGTTCTAGGTACAGGGGCAGGGAAGCAATGACCAATCGAGAAGAGGTCATATAAAAAGGGCAACCCTCACTGCCTCATGGGCTCTGTCCTCTTCCCCACTCTGGGGGAAGTCTGCTCTTTTCCCTATGCTTTACTTTCTAT
>PVKS010001892.1:85121-129729 GCA_004027875.1 Aplodontia rufa | reverse complement strand
CTGGGGGGTAATTCTAATATCCAGAATCTATACACATTTGATATTTTTTTGTTAAAAACTTGTATGGTTGTTCAATAATAAATCTCTCAATAAAAAAAAAAGAGTTCCCTTTGATTCATGTCTTCATGACCTCTTAATATATTTAGCAAGATTTTTTTTCCCCATTACTGAGGATTGAACCCAGGGGTGTGTTGCCACTGAGCTACATTCCTTACCCTTTTTGTTTTTTGAGGCAGGATCTGGCTAAGTAGCTAAGGCTGGCCTCAAACTTGCTATTTTCCTGCCTCAGCCAAATTGTTGCTGTTGGTGGTGGTGTTGGTGGTGGTGCATGCATATGTGTGTGTGTGTGTGTGTGTGTGTGTGTGTGCTTTTTCCCTACCATAAGTCACAAAGGTATTGCCCTATGTTTCCTTCTGGTCATTTAAAATACCAGCTTTCATATCAAAATCTTGAATACATCTAGAATTGGCTTTTTGTATAATGTGTAAATTGGGAGTCCACTTCATTTTCCCCATGTTGTCTCAGCACTACTACTAATATCCCTTTCAACAATATATGCAATGCTATTTCTGTTGCATTTTTTGTTCCTGTATGTGTTGGTTTATTTATTTCCTATTATGTATTAATCCATTTATCTATTTCAGCATGAATACCACATTCTTCTCATTATTTTAACTTTAAATTTATTTTTTATAAGAGAGAGCTTGAGAGAATCAATTGTATTTATTTTTCATCTGGTTTCTGTTTTTCTGACACTTAGTTGTGCATGTGGTGCTGGTGTTAGAACCAGGGTCCTTGGGGCTGGAACAGTGGCCAAGTAATTATGGTACTTGCCTTGCATGCACAAGTCCCCAAGTTCGAATCCCAGCACCTGTACACAATGAAGTGTCAGAGCAACAAAAGCCACATGGAAAACTAAATAAAACTGATTCTCTTTCCCTCTCTCTCTGTCCCTCTCTCTTAAAAACTATCTGGGCTCTTTCTAACACCTCATCTTTCTTCCCTCCATTTGTGGCCAGTATCTCTTGTTATTGCTGCCACAGATGTCACTCATGACAGAGGAAGGAAAAACAAATTGGTTCTCTGATTACCCCAAAGAGCAGTTGCTGAGGTTCCCCTCCTAGGGCAAACAATGGAGTCAGCTCCCACCTCTTTAACTAGCATTGGGCAAGAATTTTTACTTATTCTTCTCCAAAGGTCTGTCATATTTTTCTTTTTAAAGAGAGAGACAGAGAGAGAAAGAGAATCCATTTTATTTAGTTTTTCATTTGGCTTTCGTTGCTCTAACACTTTGTTGTGTATGTGGTGCTAGGGTTCAAACTCATGTCCTCACACATGCCAGGTGAGCACTGTACCTTCTGAGCCACCACTCCAGCTCCCTCTTTGTTATATTTTTGACCTTCGTTCATCCATACACATTTTAGAATCAGCTTGTCAGTTTCTTGGGGGAAAAAATTCAGCGGAGTTTGGAATTAAATTACATTCAATCTATAGATCAAATTGGGAAGAATTTGTAACTTCACAATAGAAAGTCTTCTTATTAGACGTCTTTCTTTTATTTGTGTCTGTAATAGACCTTCTTCTGTTCATCAAGTAGAATTTTAAAATTTATTCCATTTAGAGCTTGTATAATTTCATTAGATATTGTAAAATCAGAAAAAAGGATAATGATACTGGTGTAAATTCACAGTATGGCAGGCAGGGAAAATGGCGTTGGACCTTTGCCAGGCAGCTGGTTTTGCTGGCTAACTGGAAGTTCATTGTGGGCTTGGTCCTTCAGAGACTGGCTGGTGGGTCCATCAATCCATTGGAGCTTGTCCGCCAGCATCCCAATTGGCTGTTCTTTTCCCGGGCAAGTTGCCCTTTGCCCTGCCCCTTAGCCAGCAGGAATGGCCTCAGTGTCTTGGCTGAAGGCACGCCCCCAGCCAGGGTCCATGCTGCTGTGAAGTGTGGGCTAGCTGAAGCCCTGCCCCCAGCCAGCCTAACAGATATAATTGTACTTTTCTGCTATGACAAACTGACTGAATTTTTTCCAAAATTATATTTTCTCTGTTGCTGAATCTTAGAAATATATTTTGTTGGTCTTCCCTTCAGACATTGATGAGCTCTGTTATTATTATTAATAATTCATCTGTAGAGTCTTTGGGAATCTCTATGTAGATAATATCTTTTTTTTAAGCGATATTAAGATAATATCTTTTTTAAGAGAGAGGGAGAGAGTGAGAGAGAGAGAAAGAGAATCAGTTTCATTTATTCATGGCCTTTGTTTCTCCAACACTTAGTTGTATGTGGTGCTGGGGTTTGAACAGGGGCCCTTGTGCATGCCAGGCAAGCACACCAACCACTGAGCCACTGCTCCAGCCCGAGATAATTATATTTTTAAAAATAAAGACTAACCAGGTGTGATGCTGCGTGCCTGTGATCCCAGTGGCTCAGGAGGCTAAGGTAGTAAGATTGGGAGTTCAAAACCAGACTCAGCAATTTAGCAGGGCCCTAAGCAACTAAGTGAGACGCTGTCTCAAAATAAAAAATATAAATAAAAAGAGCCGTGGTGGTAGTTCAGTGGTGAAGCATCCCTGAGCTCAAAAACAAACAAAAAGACTACTGCAATCTTTTACTTTTTTTTTTTTAAGAGAGAGGGACAGTGAGAGAGAATTAACTTTATTTAGTTTTTCACATGACTTTTGTTGCTCTGACACTTTGTTTTGTACGTGGTGCTGGGGTTTGAATCCATGTACTCATGCATGCCAGGCAAGTACTGTAACTGCTGAGCCACTGCTCCAGACCTATCTTTTACTTTTTATCAATCTTTGTCCTTTTTCTTGCCTTAACACACTTGTTAGAACATCCAGAATAAAGTCGAATAGAAGTAGGACTTCTTTGTCTTGTTCCTGATTTTATCAAGTCTGCTTCTCATTATTTCTGCATCTCTTAGGATCATGTTTTTCTCTTTCAGTCTGTTAATGTGGTGAATTATAAT
Organism: Aplodontia rufa; assembly: GCA_004027875.1. Taxonomy (NCBI): domain Eukaryota; kingdom Metazoa; phylum Chordata; class Mammalia; order Rodentia; family Aplodontiidae; genus Aplodontia; species Aplodontia rufa. The sequence continues at coordinate 126,749 of PVKS010001892.1, read as the reverse complement.
TATCTATTTTCTAATGTTTAACTGGCCTTGTATTTCCAGATAAACTCAATGTATGATGTGCTATCTATTTGAATAAACTCCTGGGCTTGTTTTATTGGTATTTTATTTGAATTTTGCATTTATGTTTATGATTAAGACTGGCTCCCAATCTGTCTGCCTTCCTCCCTTCTTTCCCTCCTTCCTTTCTTTTGCAGAACTAGGGATTGAACCCAGATTCTTACAGGCAGGCACTCTTCCAATGAGCAATACTCCCAGCCTTTTGTTATTAAAATTTTATTCTGAGACAGAATCTTGATAACTTGTCCAGCTGGCCTCCAATTTGTGATTTGCCTGTCTTAAACTCCCAAGTAGCTGATACTATAGGCATGAGCCACCATATCCAGCCAGAATATTCCTTTATTTCACACTCCTTCTTTGGTTTTGATGTCAAAGATACAGTAATTTCATAGAATGAGTTGTATCATAGTCATTCTTTTCTCTTTTCTGAGATGGTTTCAGAGACCAGAATGTTGTTTTCCTTGGAAACCTGGTTTAAGTTATTTGTATAAATAACTGACCTAAACATTTTCTTTGTGGGAAGATTTTAACGTATTGATTACATATCTTAATAGTTCCAAGACAATTCTGGCTATTTTGGAGTAAGTTTTGGTAAGTTATATTTTTCTGGGAATTTATTCATTTCACTTAAGTTTTCAAGCATTTGAGTTAAATTGACTCAAAGTACTTTATTAAAAACAAATCTTTGGATGGGTGGAGTGGCACATGCCTGTAATCCCAGCTACTTGGGAGGCTGAGGCAGGAGGATTCAAGTTTAAAGCTAATCTGGGCAATTTAGAAACTCTGTCTCAACATAAAAAATAAAGAATGCTGGGGATATAGTTCAGAGGTAGAGCTCTTGCCTAGCATATGAGCTTGTGTGAGGCCCTGGCTTTAATCCCTAGAACTGCAGAAAAAGGAAAGGAAAGAAAAAAAGAGAGAGAGAGAAAGAGAGAGAGAGAGAAAGAAAGAAAAGAAAAAAACTTTGACTTGTATTTGATTACATTTTTTTAAAGAGAGAGGAACAGTGAGAGAGAAAGAGAAAATCAGTTTTATTTAGTTTTTCATGTGGCTTTTGTTGCTTTGACTCTTTCTGTGGTGCTGGGGTTCGAACCCGAATTCTGGTGCATGCCAGGCAAGGCTGTAACTGCTGAGCCACAGGCTCCAGCCCTCATTTGCATTTCTTTTAATCCTAACGCTACTTGTTTTGCTTTCTCTCTCTTTTCCCTTGCTTAATCTCAACAAAGATTTATTTACTTTTTGTGAACTTCTGTTTTTAATCTTTATTATCCATTTCCTTTTACTTTGGTTTTTCTTTTTTTCTATTGTTTTCCCCTAATTTCTTAAATTGAAGCTCACTAATAGCTCACTAATTTTCAACCTTTCTTCTTGTCTAAAATAAGCATTTAATTAATAAATTTCTCTTAAATAACTGTTTTAACTATCTTACAGAACATGATAGGTATCATTTTTCATTATCGTTTGGTTTTTGGTATTTTAAATGTTCCAACATTACTTTTTGACACATAAATTATTATAAGTATATTTCAATCTTTTCAAAGTATGAGGACTTTTACAAACTTATCTTTTGGCTTTGCTTTCTAACTTAATTACTTTGTGGGCAGAGAAGGAAAACTGTGTAATAATTGGTTGAAACTTCCTTTATGACATAATAAATGGGTACTTTTTACAATTGTTCAATGAATAATTGAGAAAAATACGGGCAGTTTTCAAGTATTGGATGCCCACACACAGACATTTTAATCTATTCATTTAATTGTGTTAATTGTTCCTTTCAAATCTTCTGTATTTTCAATGTTTTTGCTCAGTACAATCTATCAGTAATTGAGAAAGCATACTGGAATCTCTCATTTCGGTATTTAGTTTTGATAAGTTCTCTTTGTAGTTCCATAACTTTTTCCTTTATATAACTGAAACTATTTTACTAGGGGTAAATTTAAAAATCATTTTGCTGGGAGCTGGAGCCGTACCTCAGCTATTGGAGCACTTGCCTGGCAAGTATGAGGACCCAGGTTCAAACCCCAGCAGCACATATACAACTAAATGTGGGGGAAACAAAGACCAGATGACAAAATGAATAATTTTGATTCTTTCTCTCACTCTCTCTTTTTTAAAAAATTATTTTCCTGTATCTCTCTGAGAAGAAGAACCTTTTATTATTAAGTAGTGGCCCCTCTTCAATAATACTTTGTCCCAAAGTCTATTTTGTATGATTTAAAAAATATAATATTCCCCACCTTATTATTTATTTATTTATTTTTACTAGTATTTGCCTTTTACAATTTCATCCTTTTTGTATCTTAAGTTTTGGGTTTTTCTTTTGAAAGAACATGTAATTGAGCATTTTTAAAATTCGCTTTTGTGTCTATCAAAGACTTCTTTTAGCCATAAAGTTCAGTCTATTTGTATTTTTGCAATTAATATATTTGCTTACATATTTGTTTATATAATTATGAATATATTTAGACATTTTCTACCATTCCATTTTCAAGTTTCTATTTTATGTGTCTTTATTTTATTTCTTTTCCTCTTTTCTTGTTTTATTTCTGGGTAATAGTGGTATTTCCCTTTTCCATTTTCTTTTCTACTTTAGAAGTTATTTGAATTTTGATTATCTGAAAATTTACTATAACAACTTAGAAAAAGCCTTAACCCAAGTATCCCTATCTGAATAAAGAATGTGCTATAGTGTATTTACATTCATATGCCAGCAAAGAGTCTGTGGTAGTCTATCTTAGCTCTTCTCTCAATAATTTCACCTCTTGTGCTTCCATGATTTAAGTGTATATAGGTTATCACTATTACAATATTCCCCACATTATTAAAATCATAAAAGACAATTTCATGAAGAATGAAAATGAAAGTAAAAGTTTCAGACAAGCATGAACAGAAGACATTTACTATTATTATATTCACCTTTTTGCAAGCTCACTATTGCTTCATAGAATGCAGCCATCCCTTATCAAGCGCATACCAACATTCTCCCCAGAAGAAGATCCAAAGTTTCTCTACCTATTGTTAGATTATCTTCACTTTCCACTTAGCTTAGTCACATTCACCCTTTGCTATCCTGTAACTGTAATACGAAATATTAGGTTAATTATACTAGATGAATTCTATTATTTTAAAATAATATGGCTATTTTAATATTTAATGTTATTATAGTAAAATAATCATACAATGGAATATTATATAGCAGTGATAATGAATATGCCAATTCAACAATATTAATGTATCCTACAAACATAAATTTCAGTAAAAAAAGATAAATTGTAGGAGAATATATGTAGTACAATTCCATTACACAAATTTAAAAGCACAAAACGGTGGAAGTGGGGCATGAAAAAAACCCATGCTCTGTTGGCCAACCAAAAAGACCTGGCTTAGGGTTACATCCAACCCAAGGAAGGGAAGCCTTTTCTCTAATTTTCACAAATCCTCTGGCTGGGATAACTATGAGTTTGGATCAATGTAAAGGTATTGGTAATGTTCCAATTCTTATATTCAGTGATGGATCCATGGTTTTTATTTTACAATTTTGCTACTTCTGACCTATCAATTGCAGTTTGCTTCCCTAGAGTGATCCTTCGTTAACTATTGCTTGTATATACATAGGTATTTGAGGCTTAGTAAGTATAGATAAATATTCATTCTTTTGTAAAAACCACAATGAGAACATTGTATTATGTGGTGTTGGATCCTTTTTGTGCCTAACAGTATAGCTTAGAATTGTTCTCTATCTATATATTGATATACTTCATTTAAAAAATGTTTGCTCAGCATTCCACTGTATGATGTGCCATAAGTTATTTCACCAGTTCTCTGTTAATGAGACTTTTTGGTTGTTCCCCATATCTTGCTTTTGTGAACAATGCAGCAATGAATATTCCTTTATAGGCATTTTTGCCCACATGTGTGATTATGTGTGTAGGATAAATTCCTAGGAGTGGAATTGCTGGGCCAAACAGTGTGTATTTTGATCCACATTGCTGGATTCTTTTTTTTTTTTAAAGAGAGAGGGACAGTGAGAGAGACAGAGAAAGAGAGAAACAACTTTATTTAGTTTTTCACATGGCCTTAGTTGCTCCAACACTCAGTTGTGTACGTGGTGCTGGGGTTTGAACCAGGTCCTCGTGCTTGCCAGGCAAGCGCCGAAACCGCTGGGCCACCGCTCCAGCCCCATGCTGGATTCTTTCTAAAAGGTTTTGCACTATTTTATACCCTCGTCAATACAAGAAACACTCATTTTCCTCATTGAAATATACTTTTTGATTATTATAAAGTGATAAGTTAAAAAGAATATCATTATTATATTGATTTTTCTATTAACAAAAAGAAGTCATAAAAGTTCCTTTAAAAAATCTTCAGGTGGGCTGGAGCAGTGGCTCAGCGATTATGGCACTTGCCTTGCATGCCCAAGTATGTGGGTTCAAACCTCAGCACCATGTACACAATGAAGTGTCAGAGCAATGACGGTCACATGAAAAACTAAATAAAATTGCTTCTTTCTTTCACTCTCTCTCACTGTCCCTCTCTCTTTAAAAAAAAAATCTTCAGGGGAACTGAGTGTGGTGGTGCATACCTGTAATCCCAGCAACTGTGGAGGCTGAGGCAGGAGGATCTCAAGTTCAAGGCCAGCCTCTGAAACTCAGTGAAGCCCTAAGCAGCTTAGTGACACCTTTCTCAAAATAAAAAGTAGAAAGGTCTGGGAATGTGGCTCAGTATTTAAGCACCTCAGTGTCAATCCCTGGTACCAAAATAAATAAGTAAATAAATAAATAAAATAAAATAGAAATCTTTGGGGGTGGGCTTGGGTCGCATCTCAGTGGCACAGTGTTTGCCTCGCATGTGTGAGATGCTGAGTTCAATCCTTAGTATCAAATAAATAAATAAATAAAAGTATCTGTTCATCTGCAATAAAAGAAATTTTTAAAAAGTCTTCAAGGGTTCTAAAGAAGAAGAAACATCTGTTTGGGAGTGAGGGGCAGATAAATTCTCAGAGGAGGGAGCCCTTGAACCATCCTGGAATAATGGAACTATTGCTGTTGAGACCAAGGCAAGGAACGAAGTGGAGTATGTCAGTGAGTAAGAGCACAGAGGGTAAAAATTTCTTATAAGTAACCGAGTTTGTCTAAAGCAGAACCAGCATACCCTGCACAGCGAGGAAAATATGCCCCACAGGCAGCAAGGAATCAGTAAGCAAGGGATCTGCAGCCCTGGCTTTCCATTACAACCTCTGTGGAGCTTGAAGAAACATCAATGCTAAGACCTTCCTCAAACCAAACAACTGAATCAGAATCTCCAGTAGGAGCTTTCTTCGTGTTAGGTAGAACTCGACCTAGGCAACACCATTCTGAAACATATCCTCTATCTTAGAACAAGAGTCACCTCACAGTCACTTTGACTCAGCCTGACTTTAAACCTCAGACAATACTCCAGCATCATGCAAAGAAAGGAAATTGCTATCTGGGAGTGGAATCCTGAAAACACCTGGTTCGACATGAAAGAGTGACCACCTCAAAGAAGATGCATGATGAACACAAGGACTCTTCCCTGCCAATCCCCTAGCAATGCCCTAACTGCAAAATTTCCCCCATTTCCTCAGACCCCTGTATCTACCCCAGGCTGTAAGCAGAAACAGGTCTCAGTCCACTGCCCCCTACCCCTGCCATTGCAGGTTTGTCCCGAATAAACCCGTGTTACTGTTGAGCCACCTCTCCTCTATTTCGTTCTTTCCTTACCCTTCATAGTGAGGATATTCTGTAGCCAGGTTTGAGAATCACCATATTAAGGACAAATGAAGATGGGAGTGACAACCTCAAAAGCGGGTTTACAGAATATTTAGTCCTCCAGCATATGTGGTGTAACAGTTTGACATATGCCTGAAAAAAAATCACAATTACATTAAGTTCCTTTAGCATTTTAAAAGAGAAAATCACTATTCTACATCTCAAAATAATTTTTTTTATGGGACAAAATCCTTCACCAACTAGGTTTAACTCACAGTGAAAACTATTCACATGCCAAGCAATGTGAGGCAGAGACAGCCCTCAATTTCCCTACAAGGACGGATCTCAGAACTGGGTGAATCATTGCCTTAACACTAGGTGGAGCCATGGATTGCAATTAGGGGGAAAACTGGTGCTCTATTTTTTTATATATAGTTAGAATTTGAAAAAGGAACGAGACTTGGAAATCAAATACTCTAATCCCTCCTTTATGTCTTATTTTTTAAACTTCCTTTTTATGTGTACAAAATTATCTACTCTTCAAGTGAGTTATATATTCGTATATTTCACAATTTACAAAGTAACAAGACTTCAGTCTGCATAGTGAATTTTCTGGATGCCTTTCCTATGCACTCTCTCTACCCCTCCATGGGCCATGAGGAGCGCATCCAAATAGATGTGCTGAGGATTTCCTCTGCCCTTAAACTTACCAAATGTTCATCCATTGAGAAGCACTAGCACGACAGCCAAGGGCTAGGGGGATAAAGGACCAGAGTTTTTATTTTCCTAACTCCTCCCGGGCTGGACCATGGATCAATAAGGCTGGGTTCATTTAAGGGAGCCTATAGCTTTGGTCCGGTAGCCTCTTCTAAAGCGACAGCTCTTTCTGGTTCAGGTCCACTTACTCCCCTCATTCCCAAGGGTATAGGATTGTAGCGATTCCCTCCAGCTTACCCAGTGGAGAGTGTGTCACCACTCTTCATTGGGTGCCTTACCCCTGTTCATACCTTTGGAAATAATTCTGTCATTAAACTTTCCCTCAGGGATGGAGCGGTGGCTCAGCAATTATGGCACTCACCCAGCATACACAAGTACACGGGTTCAAACCCCAGCACCCATGTATACAACTAAGTGTCAGAGCAACGAAAGCCATGTGAAAAACTCAATAAAAACTGATTCTCTCTCTCTCTCTCTCTCTCTCTCTCACACACACACACACACACTGTCCTTCTATCTTTAAAAAAAAAATCTTAAAAAAAAGAAAACTTTCCTCGCTTATGCCTATTGCGTAGGCCATGTGTTTCCTGTTGGGATCTTAACTGATATAGTCTCCCTCACTTCTTTGTTTCATACCCATCCAGTTCTCCTCCCAAAGCAACCAATTCTTCAAGTTTCCTGCAAGCATAAAGGAATGTATGTATAACTTTCACACTGATTTACTCAAATTACTTAATATCTTTCAGTTGCATTTTTCTCATATGTGAAATAAGGAGGAATTGTAGCATAACGTACACCCAGTTCTGCATCTTGGTATGGTTTGGTTTCCACATAAAATATCCTAGTGATCGCTCTATAACAGTATATAGAAAATTTCCTTATTCCTTTTATGGCTGCATTATATTCTAGTATATAGACATACAATCACTTTTTAGTCAGTCTCTTATCAATAGATATTTAGGTTATTTCCAGTGCTTTGCTATTATAAACATTGTTAGAAGGAATAACCTTGTGCATAAGTAAGGTAATAAAAAATGTTCACTTTTTATGTCATGGGCCTTATTAAGGACAGACAGGCTAGTTAAAGTCTATTCTTTTCTTTTTTTAAAATAAATTAAGCCAAAAGGAAATTATTATTATTTTTTCAACTTACACATTAGCTATCTTTTCACGAGCACTGACTACACATCGGTTTCCTTTTCTGTAAAATCTTGGGGATGATGATACATTTCCATTCTAGTTCTACTATCCCAAGGCTTCATGTTGTCTTTTCCAAAAAACAGAATTATTCATACAATGTCTTGAAGCTTTCTTTCTTTGCTTTAATAATGTTGGTAACATACCCAGCTGCAAAAATGCTGTCATTGAGTAGCAGAATATTTTTTTAAAATTCATGATCATGTTCTTGAATTCCTATGAAACATGCCATTAGCAAAAAAAAAAAAAAAAAAAAGTACAGGGAAGACACATGACCTGTCTTTGAAGTAGATCATGTGTAATGGATAGCCGGAATCCCGGAATACTTTCTCACATGGGCTGGCTGCAGTTGGGGCAGGGTGGGGGTGCTGCACCTTACAGATTCTTCATGCTAAATGAACAGGAAAACTTCCTTTTCCTTCCTCCAGCAATAAGAGTAAAGTGTTAGTTCCCACCAGACCCCTCAGTTTGGGGAGTGCTTTATAGGCAATAGCCAATTTCTCCCATGGACCTCTCAGTTAGAGAGTATACTTTATTGAATTTAGCATTCAATTACTATTACTCATGCATATTTGCTGGAGGAGGAGGGTGGGCAGAAGGAATCAATATGATTTTTCAGTTGTGGCAAACGATTGCTAGAAGCAATGATCAAGTATGTTAGAGGTATGCTAGACTCCGGAGACAAACTGCCAGGCTCCTATTGTGGCTTTGCAACTTACGAGCTCTGTGAATTTGGGAAAATTGTTTTCCATGCCTCATATATAAAATGGGGACACAATGGTTCCTAACTCATAAAGAGAATTATGTTATGAAGATTAAATAAGCACATACATAAGTGCCTGACTTGCAGTAAGAACTTAAAAAAAAAGGTTTTACTGTTGCTGCTGTTACTTTTACACGTCAATCCACACATATTAACTCTAATATGCTTAAATAACTCTAATGTGCTTAAATCAAGCTTCAGAACACAGATTTAAAGTAATTCCATGCCATACAGTAAGAAATTCAACAGTCTATTATGTAGCTATCAGAAAGAGTTAGATCATTTCAGATTTCTTCTCAGAATCAGGTGGAGAAGCAAAGAAAGAATAGCTATGTCAGAGGGAAACTGTTATGACAATCTGAAGAAATGTCTAATAAAGTCTCATAAGTGGAATTATAACTAATACATTTCCACCCAATCTCTTTAGAACGGATGAATCTGAATTGCTTGTTAAATAATGTTTTGGGATTTTTCTAACTTGCCTGAATGTATTTGTGTGTGTGTGCCCACCTAGCAGTATCTGAGAAGTCTGAGAAATTTCACAGACTCTTCTCCAAGACGTGGAAACAGCAAATAAATGTAAAACCTTTCTAATCTTTTTTTTTTTTTTAAGAGAGAAGGACAGTGTGAGAGAGAATCAATTTTTATTGAGTTTTTCACATGGCCTTTGTTGCTCCGACACTTAGCTGTGCATGTGGGTGGTGGGGTTTGAACCCCTGTACTTGTGCATGCCAGGCAAGCACCATAACTGCCGAGCCACTGCTCTAGCCCTTTTCTAATCTTTTTTAAAAAATAAGTCATATTGGGCTGGAGCGGTGGCTTGGTGGTTACAGTGCTTGCCTGGCATGTACAAGTATGTGGGTTCGAATCCCACTACCACATGCACAACTTAGTGTTGGAGCAACAAAAGCCACATGAAAAAAAACTAAATAAAGTTGATTCTATTTTTCTCTCTTTCTCTCACTGTCCCTCTTTCTTTAAAAAAAATCATATTATACATCATAAAACTTAAACTCTCTTTCACTGAAAATAATTAGCAATATTTAAATATTTTTAATTGTTCATTTTGACATGTAAGATTTCTGTATTATTTTACTTATACCATTCCACGGATCCTCAGAATGATAACAGAATAGATTGCATTTGGTTCACTTAGTAAATATGGAACAGACTTTTTGTGTGTTGATTTTCTCAGTTACTTGAAGTTACAGCAAGATAGTGGTGACTTTGTGCCTAGTTGGTGGCATTTGCAGGAATTCTCTTTAGAATTCTGTTATACTTTCCAAATTTTTCTAAAATGAGCAAGCATTTTTAAGAATTGAAAACTTTAAAAAGTTAATATTTGCTATTTAGCTCATTTTCTTAAAAAAGAAGAAAGAAAATTAACTAATTTGACTGCCTTCCAGAGGATAAGTACATGAAGTGAGCATTTTTTATTATCTTAAAAAGAAGAAATTCTGCAATTATGCAGTTCTTGGTACCAGCATAAATAGGTTCTTGGGAGGTCATCATTGTTGAATTTCATGATGCTAATATCTCAAAAGGACATTTTCTTTATTCTTTTCAAGAATGCTTTTACATTACCTTAATCACAAGCTTAACCCTAGAAAAGGGGACTAGAAAGTCCTTTAGATGAAAATATCTAAGAGATAATATAAGGTTCCAAATGCTGCCAGATAGCCTCCTGACTGCTGCGCTGGTTTTGAAACCATAGACACCTGGGATTAAATGCTGAAAAGAGAAAAGTGGAATTTTTGATATTTTACCCAGCTTTCTTTTCTGCGTGTGGGAATGTGTTTAACTTGGGTTTTGTTTTGAATAACATTTTATCTTGAAGTCACATGATAACATACAGTATTCAGGATTTTCAGTTCCTTTTACTGCAGAACCATGGTTGTATCTTTCGTAAACAGCCTGAAGGAAGATGAAGTGATATAAAGAGGCCAGAAGCCCAGGTTGGGGGTTGGCAAGATGTCTGTTTCTCAGAGGAATCTCTTTCACAGTTGCAAAGTAAAGTTCTGAATATTTTGGCCAAGGCTATTTTGGCCTTTTGTACTTCCTTATTTTATCAGCGTCATTGACATCTGTAAACTCCCTGCAAATCCAGTACCTTCTGCACTTCACAGAGCACTATTCAGTCCCAGGTACACTAGGTGACTCTAAGTCATGGTTTCACTTTCTGAGAGCTCACAGAATTCTCAGAGAGATATTTACCTGGACATAGCTGAGGAGCTCTTGCAAAGCATATCAAATAAACCCTATTTAAAAGGTTGTAATAAGGTGCTTATTCATCTGGGTTGTGCCTTAACAAAGCCAGAGCTCAGCAGTCGGGAGGACTCCAATACATTCTTTGTTGTTTCCAAATTCAACCTAAAAAACAAACCAAAACCATTATTCACAATACTTCTCACATGAAATGTGTGGTTTTCTTCCCACACCAACAGCAAATTCTCCAACTCTGAACACAAATTGAGAATTCTACAATTCAGTTCACTGCTTACACTACCCGAAATTAGCGTCAGATTCCACAGGTTAAGAACTCAGTCCTACAGGACTTTTCTCCTCACTTCAAATGCCAATCCCAAGTCAGGCTGCCAGAACTTCAGGCCAACTTCAGGCTACAAATCAGGTTCAATTATTTCTTATAATACCTGTAAGACCACAGGAAAGAACTTTTTACATTTACTTGCTCATTATAAGGGTATGATAAAGGACACAGATGAATAATAAGAGCAATAGGTATACAGAACAAGATCTCAAAGAATCCCAGTCACAGGAGCTTCTGCCCTATGGAATGGAGGTGCAATACCCTCTCGGCTCATGGATATGTTCACTAACCTAGAGCTATCCAAATTGCATAGTTGGGGAACTTTTATGAAGGCTTCATCACACAGTCACAATTGATTGTTACCTTGTACTCCAGCTGATCCCCTTTCCTCAGAGGTGGGGTGGGGCTGAAAGTTCCAAACTTTAATCATGACTTGGTCTTTTGGGGAACCAGCCTCCATCCTGAAGCTACCCAGGTACCCACCAAGTCATCTCATTAGAACAAAAGGTGCTTGCTCCTGGACTTAGGAAACTCTAAGAGATTTAGAAGCACTGTGTAAGATGCTCCTGCCACCTCCATCATTCAGGAAATTATAAGGGTTTTAGGAATTCTGTGTCAGGAACCAGAGGCAGAAACTAAATATTTATTTCTTGTGATGTCACACAGTCCCCTAAATGAAAGAAAATGTAATTTTCATTTCTAATGTCAAAAAACATAGTTTTATCATGATTGGGTTTTCTAGTACTCTGAATGCTTTTACTGTAGAAAGTGCTTTCAGTAGACTCTAAATTCTATGACCAAAATAACATCCTCAGAGTTTCCCTTACCTTTCCTTAAGTCTAAAGAGATGAAAATTTGGTGTTGATTCTAGCCTATTTCTATGCCAGTTCTGAGTCTTTTAAAGATTCTGACTTTAGTCCTTATACTTCTTCTTACTGGTCTCTATTATAATCCTTTTTGCAAATGGAGCTTTAGTGATCTTGCCTTCTCAGCTGCACATTAGCATGTCCTGACCTCTTGCTCACTATTTAGTTGATTTATCTTTAGGACCAAATGAAATCATTCTTTGTGTATCCTTTCAGTGGCTCTCCATTTCCTTCATCATTCATTCACTCAGCAAATATTTCATTGAACAGTTCACTGTGACTGTCAGTGTGCTAGGAGCTGAAACCATAAGCTGAATGAGACTTGATTCTTTTCTCAAGGATTTCACATCTAGGATAAAAAACAAAAACAAAAACAGTCAAGTGTGAATTAAAAAAGACATCCCTTCTTCTTAGAGGCAGCTCTGCCCCAGGACTCAGGTTTGGTAGGTGAAAAGCAGGATGGAATTCAGTCCCTTCTTGCCTCTTTGGGTAGGAACGCTTGTGTAGGGTATAATCTGAGCAACCCTGTGCAATGGATCCAGACATGTAAATAATGTATTGTAGTAATGTGTGATGAGCATGGAGGATAGAGAGCCAGGGGCGGTTTCGTGGCAGAGGTTACATGTGAGCTGAGACATGAAGGAATTTTTCCAGTGAAGGGGAAGGGAGAGTAGGGCTGAGGGAAGATCTACAAAGCCATGCATGGGTGAAAGCATTTTAAGGGCTCTTAAAGTCATTGATGTTGGCCAGAATGCCATGCCCACAGTAAAGGGATGAGGTTGGGAGAGATATGGTGAATGAGAACTGAAGCTGGAAGACACCATAGCAATGATCTAGTACTCAGACTCTAGGTCATTGATATACAAAGTGTGGCACAATACAGCATTTACCTCTGGAAACCAGTTAGAAATGCAGAATCTTGCAGATATGGTGGTGCATGCCAATAATCCCAGAGACAAGGAAGGCTGAGGCAGGAGAATCGTAAGTTCAAAGCCAGCCTCAGCAACTTAGAGAGGCCCTAAGCAATGTAGAGAGACCCTGTTTCACAAGAAAAAAATAAAAAAAATGGTTTGGGGGATGTGGCTCAGTGAGTAAGCACCTCTTTAAATCAATCCCTGATTTAAAGAGAGAGAGAGAAAAAAAATAAAGAGAGAGAGAGAGAGAGAAAAGCAGAATCTTGGGCTCTGCCCAAGACCTACTGAATCAGCTCCTGCATTTTAATTAGGTGTCTGTGTGGTTCCCATGCACATTAAAGTCTGAGTAACGTTGGTATAGGTGAGAGCTGATGAGAACAAAAGGTTTGCTTTGAAGCATATTCTCTGGGTATTGCCAATCACTGTATTTCCCTTGTTCTTTTACAGGTCTTCTGTCAGTAGATTTACCTTCAGAGTATCTCAGTGACATTTTCTATTAAGTCCCAGTTATGGAAGACAGAGACATGAAGAATTTAACTTGCCTTTATCAACCAGCAAATTAAAACAGAAGGAAGAGAACGTAGAATGTTTTGCTTTCTCTTTCCTCTTCTCTCCATCTCTTTTTCTTACTATCCAGCCTTCTTTAACCTGAATCTCCATCTGGGTGGGGTAGTAATTCTTGTCTAGAAATTGCTGAGGTTGGAAGGAGGAATGATCATGAAGTCTCCAACCTGGAGGTGGTATCTGAGCATATCCAGGGCAGCAGGGAACAAAAGAAAACAGAAACAACCCTAAAATATCCTGGAAAGAACAAAAATGGCTGCCATCTCTGCTTAGCCCAGTTTCACTCTCATCTCTTCTAATTTGTCCCTTTTGTCCATTCATTCATCCAGACATTCATTGTACAAGTTTATATTGAATACCAAGTATTTGCCAAACACTGATACAGGCATTTTCTTAGTAACATAGGGTATTCTGCACTGTCAGATCTCCCAAGAGACTCCAGCCCTTCCCCAAAGCCCAGAAATGCACCTCCTGCCCTACCCTTACTAGGCTACACCTTTCTCCCTAGACCCAGGTGTTTCATTAGAACCCTAAACTGGAAAGATACAAGGTTTCTGTTCTCTGCTAAACACTCTGCGTGTGGACTTCCGGGAATCTTTTTCTATTAAAGGGGGAAAAAACCCAGGTTCAAGTAGAGATTTAGCACCTATAGGAGATCATTATTGGAGTTGACTGAGTTGTGGCTTTGGTAAGACACTGAGGTCCCAGCTTGGGTACATCCTTACAAGCCATTGCTTAATTTCCTTCAAAAGAAGGCTCGGTGTGGTGGTGCATACCAGTAATCCCAAAGACTTGGGAGTCTGAGGCAGGAGCATTGTAAGTTTAAGGCCAGCCTCAGCAACTTAGTGAGAACCTATCTCGAAATAAAAAATTGTGTGCAGTCCAGTGGTTAAAATACTCTGGGTTTAATCCCCGGTAATCTCCCCCACCCTCAAATAAAGAAGTTTAAATCAGTTTGACTGTACAAAGGGGGAGCAAAAGAGAAAACGCACTAATTCCCCCGAACAATTTCTGGAAGATCAGCGTAGAAAACCCATAAGGTTGTAAGGGTGTTGTAATATATGAAAGAAAATCATGTAACCACAACACAGGGACAAAGGAAAAATAGAGAGGAGAGGGTACAGTGATATTTGAGCTTTTACATCAAATTTTATAATGAGACTACAAAAAAACACTTTGAATGCATGCCAGAAGTTGGTTGTTCTGCTTATGTGTTCTCTTTCTCCCTCTTTCTCTCTAGTCTCTGGCTTCTCTAAAAAGTGTGTGTGCAAGGACAGGGAGAGGGGAAAATTAAGGGGGAAACATGTAAATAACAAGGTTCTATCCTAGTGCCACCAGAGGTAATTTTATTTTATTTTTAGAGAGATAGAAATAATCAATTTTATTTCATTTTTCATGTGGCTTTTGTTGCTTTGATGTTTTGTTGTGTACATGGTGCTGGGGTTCCAACCTACATCCTCCTGCATGTCAGGCAAGGGCTGTAACCGCTGAACTACCGCTTTAGCTGGCAATTTTAAATTTTGAGAAGATAAAAAAAATAAGAGTTACACAGCAATCATTAGATAGAAATACAATCTAGACTTCCATATCTCTCTCATTTCCCATAGAAAACTTTTAGTAATTAAAAAGTTATTTAAGGAGTGGAGCTCAGCAGTTACAGAGCTTGACTGGCATGTACAAGGATGTGGGTTCAAACCCCAGCACCACGTATACAACAAAGTGTTGAAACAACAAAAGCCACATGAAAAACTAAATAAAATTGATCTTTCTCCTTTCTGTCACTGTCCTTCTCTCTCTAAAAAAAAAAAAAAAAATTCTTTAAACAGGCCTACAGATTGCTTGAGTTAAAAGACAAAAGAGAACAAGGCAAGAGAAATAGTTTGTAATTAATTAGTAGGTGAACACCACATTGAGGGTCAAGGGGCTCGGTCCACCTTAGAAGGAAGCCATGGGAAGTCTGTTGTAACTGAAAGTGAAGCAGTATCAGTGTACGTGGACTGATTGTCCACGTACAATCAGTGTGTTTGTGCCCATCCACAATATATTGGTTTACAAAGATGTAAGAACAGAAACTGAACTGTTTAGATATTTTTGGAAACATGTGACAGTAATTTTAGGTTTATTGAATCTAATGATAAAAATAATTAGGTTTCTATTGTATATGTCGTGGCTTATTTCTCTTCTCTGCTTAATTATTTTTTTATTGTATTTTATAAAAGCTTTGGTCTGCTGTGCGTGGGTGGTGCAGGCCTATAATCCCAGCAACTGGGGAGGAAGAGGTAGAAGGACAATGAGTTCAAAGCCAGCCTCAACAACCTAGTGAGGCCCTAGGAAATCCAGCAAGACCCTGTCTCAAAATAGTAGAAATAACTAGGGATGAGTATCGCCAGTTAAGAGATTGGAGGTTCAATCCCTGCTACCAAACAAACAAAAAACAACAACAACAAAACACCAGTCTGTGTTTAGCATAGCAAACTTCCATTCATGGTAATTTCTTCACTTCATTTGGGCACCAGGACCCAAGAGGGAGTTTGGGAGAAGGATGACTGGTAAAGAGGAGATGAAGAGAAGATGAGAGCACGTAGAGTGGGAGGGGCCAGGTGTAGTTCTTTCAAGTGAGCTGTTTCAGGACATTTTACCCCTGCATGTGAAGTCACCTGTATTTTTAATGCTCAGTGGCCCAGTGTCATGGGAATCTGCCCAGCTACTTTGTGGGTCTGATTCAAGCCACCCACAAACCCATGTGGCAAGAGAAGTGTCCTGAGTCCCCAGTCTTCAAGGGGTCACACTTTTAATTGATGCTTAAATAACTCTGTACCTTGAACCCTTACATAACTCAGATAAGATCAGTCTTTGACTTTTCCCCAGGGATTTCTGGGAATTCCCAAGGAATGCTTATCACCAACCATCGGGGGCCCCATTGGTAGTCCGATGTAATTCCTCCAGAGAGCAGACTGCAACATTTTACAAAATTTTACTGAAGGAGATGTAGGAATAACAGAAATAGCAATGAAGAAGAGAAAAATATCAAACTGGATCCTCTAAAATGCACCCTACCTGTACATCATGGGAGGGATATCTCCTCTTGAGCTCTTGTCCCTCTATCATGTGGCAGGGATCCAACAGACAATAAGAGTCTGTTGACCATGCCTCCTCTCCCCAGTGAAAAGAGTCTTAGCACCTTAATTGTACTCACAGTTTAAAGACAAGCTTTTTGCATAATCAGTGCCTTTATGTACAGTGTTTTGTCTGATGAACGCACAAGTGCTTAATAAATATTTGTTGAAAGAATGAATGTGCTTAACCTTCCCATTCTTTACATTATGGCTTTACATTTATGTGATTTTAAAAAAATAGCTTAGATTTTTCCCCTTGATCATTCTCAAATGTGAATTTCAAATTTCCTATTTACTATACACTTCAAAATCTATTAAGAGGGTTAATTTTTTTCCTTTCTAGATAAATAATTTAAATAATGTAGTGACTTGGAAATAGTAGCTTTTCTCTCTACCCTCACATCCAACTTCTTAATTCTGGCAATTAAAATTTCAAGAAATATTTGGCTTTAGTCTAAACTGGTGCACCTTATTACACAGGTCATTTACTAGTGAGAGCACTTTTTTTTTTAATCTCAGAATTTTCATTTTTACATTAAGACTGGCTGAGCAGTCTGTTATCACACAATGTAGTTTTTTGTACAAATTATTATATTAGTAGCTAATGGCTACATTAAGATCCGTCTATATGCCTATCTGCTATGATAGGTCCTTTAGTACATTATCTTTAAACTTCTCACTAATGCTACCAGGTAAGATTCATTATTTAGCATATGAGGAAATTAAGACTCAGAATAAGTGGTCTGTTGATAGTCATATGACCATTTATTTAGTGGCACAACTGGGTTCAACCCAGGTCCTAATCTTGAATTCGAAAGGAAGTGGGAAAGGGTCATATTAGATTCAATCAGGAAGCTTTATGAAATCATTCCCCACTTCCCATTTCCGTGACTTTCTGGTATTTGCCTCCAAACGGTTATGAATTTTGCAGAAGTCGGTTGTTGTTGCTGGTGAGAGAGTGGAATTATCCTCCATTGTTTTGGGGTGGTAAAATGTCTGAGAACCATTACAGCATGCCACTTCTCCCATTTGCCTTCCTCTGTCTGAGACTCCAAAAGAGAGTTCTGAGAAAGTCTAATTCCTCACTCTTACCAGCATTGCTCAGGGTGACTCTTCCTTAGTCCTGTCAGTGAGCTCCAGAAAACACAGAACCCCATAGCAAAAATTCATGGCACTTGGCTGAAAGGTTCCATTTTCTGTCCCTCCAGACTCTGCAAGATCATTTTCCCATCCTTGGCTCTGGTGCTTCCATTGATGAAATTAGTCTCAGCGATGAAAGGAGCCAGCTTTTCACTAGGCTAAAGACCCTGCCATGGGGCCCTGACTATACCTATACCCCTAGCTACTTTGCTCACCTTAGTCATCCTGTGCAGCTCTAGGATAGGATAACACCTCCGTTAAAGATCAGAAAGTAAGATTTTGTGATACTTTATTAAACTTTTGAGAGATCCATGAAATATGAGCTATTAGAAATGCTAGCCAAAGGTGAAAGGACTACACGGTAACTGATTCCTACCCACAGTATGGCTACATAGCAGTTGGAAAAATGTCCACTGGACACTAGTCAATGTGTTTTGTAATGAAATTTTGGGGAGAAGAAACATAACTTATTTATATTGAGCCTGCATTGGCTATGGATGAGGGGAGGATCACACAATGAGATCAAAATACTAGGATAGGAGGGTCATCCAGAAAAAGATGCTCTTGTGCTTCTGGATTGATTGGTTCTAAAGGCAAAATGTGGTTGCCTTCATGGTTGATCTCAGCATATAGGAAAAGAATATGGAACAGTTTTTCTTTTTCTTTCTTTCTTTTCTTTTTTAAAGAGAGAGAGGGACAGAGAGAGAGAGAGAGAGAGAAAGAGGGAATCAATTTTTATTTAGTTTCTCATGTGGCTTTCATTGCTCCCACACTTCATGGTGTACATGGTGCTGGGGTTTGAACTCATGTCCTCATGCATGCCAGGCAAGTGCTGTAACCGCTGAGCCACCTCTCCAGCCCAGTTTTTCTTTTTCTTGTTTCATTTAGCTGAAACTCTGAATTAAAATGGATTTCTCTATCTCTACTCTTCTTCCATTCTCTGGCCTGTAACTTAATTTAGAACATCTCAGAATTCCTCTGTTATCAGTGACAGCCAGACTTGAAGACAGGGATGATAGTTTACTATTTCTGTACTTGCTTATCAACAAATAAAAGGTAAAATAAATGGACAAGAGGTTGGTGTTCCCATGATTGCAATTTTTCTAGGATAGTACTGGATTCTATTTCCCTAGAAATGGCCCTTTCCCCCAAGTCTTGTACATTGCTCTAACTGCTGCTTGGTGCACTACTTTAAGAGCTTCTTAAAGTCTAAAAAGAGAGCACTAAAAGAAATTATCCCTGAAGCTGGGTGGTGAGGCAGAACAATGGGAAAATGGGGAAAGAGTATGGACAGGGAAATGCATGCTTCCAGCACACCTCCTAACACACCCAGATGTGGTCACTTATTTTAGTGACTGATCCCGCCTGGAGCAATTCTTTGAAGCAGTACCATCTCTAGTTACTGCCCTAAAATCAAGCCCAGAATTATACAGCAATACTTTAGTCCTGATGTCATCAGGTGAAAGAAAAATACTTTCTGGTCTTTACAAGTTTCTCATCCTGCTTCATCAGTCTTAGGTTGTTGTTAGACCCAAAGCAAGTTGAAATCAGGAAGTTTGGATTGAAAATGGAGTTGCAGAAACATATACATATGTGTATATATATATTCAGAAAAGAATATGGCTCTCAAAGAACTATATAAATCAGATTTGAAAACCTGACTCATTTGATGCTTCACTGACTAAAAGATTATAAGGATTTGTTTCAGTTGATTGAGAAAAGTTGATTTGAGAAGCTGTGGAGAGACAAGTTGGAGATCAAAGATTTCTTGCTCTTATGCTTCTGTGAAGCATGAATGAGGCTACACCCAGGACCAGATCTTCATGGGAAGGTCAAGCTGGAAGGGCATTTACAAGCTCTTTCATGACAACCCTCTCAGAAAACCGAGGCTCAGAGCAGTAAAGTGACTTGCTTGAAAAATCATATGAACTTAGGAGAAGATTTAAAAACTTACCACTTAGTGAAAGAACACCTTCTAGAGAATCCTAGAAAATGTCAGCCAGTTCCAGGCCATGTGACTATTTCTAGGAATCAGGAAATTAACCTTCAATGGATAGTAACAGTTGTTAGTGGGCTCTTCCCATTTGGGATGAACTTCTGCTTCAATGTAACTTGTACTTATTGATCTTGGCTCTTGTGTCTTCCTTTGAGATTTCTTCTCCAGGAGAAGTGCACCCAGCTTCTTCAGGTATTCCTACTCAAGGGGGATTTCTGGTCCCATGGACATATTGGATGCCTCGCTCCAGATTTACTCCCATTTATTAATGCTTCAATTAACAAGTGGGGCAAGAAATGAACAAAATACTTCAGAGCAGACTGCTCTTGACATAACAGGTACACAGGACTATTTGTTCCCAGTTCTGGACAATATTCTTTTGTGAGTGTTGCTGTAATTTACATTAGCTTTTATAGTATTTGGATTTCTATTCAAAATGCACTTGTAGTTATAGAAAATTTAGAAGTATAATATTATTTTTATTATTTTATATTAAATCCCTGAACTTTTCTATATTAACTGATAACAAACAAGCTTCTTCTATCTTAGGTGTGTGAATCTAAAGCAGGACTTTACATTCCACCTCCTTGATTTTGTTCTAATGACTCAACCTGGGATTTTAAGCTAGAAACTGTTATAGCCAAAGGATTATCCCTCCTGCTTCATTAATCTTCAGAAGTTATAAGCTCATCTTCTGTGTCTTATCCAAGTCACTGCTAAGAGAGAGGTCAACAAAAAGATTTTTTTTTTAAGAGAGAAGGGAGAGAGACAGAGAGACAGAGAGAGAGAGGAAAGAATCAGCTTTATTTTTTATCTGGCCTTTGTTTCTCTGACACTTAGTTATGTATGTGGTGCTGGGTTATGAAGCTGGGTCCTTGTGCATGCCAGGCAAGTGCTCCAATCACTGAGAAACTGCTCCAGCCCCAGGAAGACAATTTTTTTAAACAGTTGCTTTATCAGCCTGATATCTTTTCTTAAGCATATTAATTTATTTACAACACTTAGCTATGTACTATGATACTTGGTATTTATGACATCTCTCTTAGCTACCAAACTGGTAACTTTACCTAAAAAAATTAGACTAAGTTGGGAAAATTAATAAATTTCTCTAAACCTAACTTTACTCATCCATAAAATGAGAATATTTGCTCTATTCCTTTTTTCCAGGTGGTGGCGAGACTTAACAACTACAATAAGACATTTGAAAATGATTCGCATACTTCAGTGTGCCATAAGAAATCTAAATTTTAACTTTATTGTTTGTTACTAATGTTGAGTGAAATTAGTTTAGGCTTTATGTGCTTCCTGCTTACTCCTGTTTCAAAGCCTGATAGCTTCTCAGTGACTGGGTTTCTGATCTGCCCTGCCTGCTTCTCAGACCTATTTCCTCCAGTGCCCATTACAACACATCCAGAATCTGATTTACTTGTTTCTTTCTATTGCAGTTTCTAACCTGGTCTTGCATCAGGTCTTGCTACCAGGAGGCACAATTGCCATGTGGTTATTTCCACCTCTGGATTGGTAACTCAATTTTCAGCTTTCAAGGATGTCCAGCTGCATGCCCAGGACTCAGGGCACTGAATTTCTTAAAGGACTAACTGATCAAATGAAAGACAAAAAATTGCCTTCATTCCTGCTTTTGTATCTTTGCCTATTTTTGTACTGTTGTGGACAGACAGATGGATATAGAGATAGACAGCTAGTTGGATGGTTAGACAGACAGGTAGTTGGAGACAGGCAGATCAAATGAAATACTATATGTGAAAGAAAGTTTGAAATGCTCTTGCTTTGCCATTTACCCTCCTTCAGGGCTGATTTTTAGCAGGTGCTCACTGACATGGCTGCATTGTTGTAGCAGATAGAACTGGATGGAAAATGCCCACTGACTCAAGTACCCTGAGTGTCTCCCATTGCCTGGCCATCCCCTTGGACTTGCTCCTCCTTCAGACCCTCAGATTTTCTTGAAGTCTAATAAAGGAGTAACTCCTGCTTCTGGCAATGAGCTTCCAGGATGCTTCTCCAGCATTTGAGCCAGTGCTATCTGATTGGCTAGAACCAGTACTCTTTCTGATTGGCCAGAACTACTGCTGGGCAGGTTGGTGAATTTTTGAATATCAGCCCAACTCTCAACTACTTATCTTACCTTATCCATCTGTGGAGATTTTCCAGGCTCAGTATATTTTTTATTCCCTTCTCTGCTTGCTTTTTCTTCTCTCTCTCTCTCTCTCTTTCTTTCTTTCAGAGAGAAGGACAGTGAAAAAGAGAGAATCAAATTTTTTATTGAGTTTTTCACATGGATTTCATTGCTCTGACACTTAGTTGTGTATGTGGGTGCTGGGATTTGAACTCGTGTACCCGTTCATGCCAGGGAAGTGCTGTAACTGCAGAGCCATGATTCCAGCTCCCTCTTCTCTGCTTTCTTGTGTTGCTCCCTCTCTGGGGAGGTCCCTCCCATTCTCAATTCCTCTAGAACTTACAGTTTATTTCTACTTGTCGGACATGGATGTATGTGGTCCTGTTTTTTACACAACTTACCTATGTGTGATGTATTTTTCCAGTTAGCATGAAATTCCTCAAGGTGGAGCATATCTAATACATATTTTGTATCCCTCAGAACATACAGCTGATTGGGGGTTCAAATCCCAAGATAGAATGTGATGGGCCCTTGGGACTGGATATACGCCACACAGCCATGAAAGGGGGGAGTGCTGTTGAGCTTTGTGGTCCAAGTGGAGGCTCTGGTTGGACAGGGGATGCAGCTGGAGCAGTCAGAATGGCATTTTCCCCTAACAGCTTTCAAGCATCACATTCCACCTGTTTAGCACCTATGCATAGAAGCTATTCTTTCCTTTTTTTCATTCTGAGAACATTTAGAAAAGTTTTCGTGTTTTGGAAAGACCCCTTTCGTCCCCTAACCCATGGATTTTCTGCCTTTAGCACGATGGTTCTTGAGGACAACTCCCCCAGGCACCATGGAAAGGACAGCTGCAGTTTGTCTGTCACATGGGCCTCATACGCTGTGCCGCAGCCAGTCATGCGTTGTGTGCACAGCTCCTGTGACTCTGGGTCTAGCAGGATGCTGGTGGCTCTAGTGCCTTTACAAACTTTCACTTGGTAAACTTTTCTTTTAGTTTCTCTTTTAGAGTATTATAAAAAATAACGGGTGAAAGCTTGTGCCTGACAGAAGGGAAAGAACCCAAGTCCTGCGTAACAAAAATTTTGCCAAAAAACCCCCCATCATATCTGGTATGTGTGTGCCCTTTTGATTTTCAATAGGCAGACACTGAAATTCTAAAACATCAATGTGTTTTTTCAAAAATCATTTAGTGTTTCAGATTTAAAATGTTCAATGTGTTTTTTATACACTTTTCAAAAAAGGAAGAACATAAAGAAAATGAAAATTGCTCACAAACTCACGAAGCTAAGCAAGAGTCACTGCTATTACCATTCTCATTTCATAGTTGCGAAAACAAAGGAGAAGAAGAAAAAAAGAAAGGCAGATGAGCTTTTCAATTTTCTTCCCAAACTTTAAAAAAGAGGACTCTCTGGAGGAATTTCCCCAAATTTTTGGAAAGAGATGACAGATATTCCTCTTTCTAATAGCACATGTTGTGGGAGTACCCTTGCCTTTCTGAATACCAACATATTTCAGCTTCACAGAATTATAATTTCTATATCACAGAGGAAGTATATATAAAATAATTTAAAAATTCACACTTTTAATAATGTAAAACAATTAAAAATTTTAATAGAATATTTTACTAAAGTGTCATAAATATTTTGTAAAAATATTATAATTCTTCTAAGGGGAAATAATGCAACCTTTCCATTTGAACAAAAACTCTCTTAATATTTTAGGATATTTCTTTCTGGTATTTTGTCCCATTATCAATTTTTTCTTATTTTCTATTTATTTATTTGGAATTAATATTGTACTTGAAAAGACACTAAGGCAATAATTATTATAAGACCACTTATATCATTGCTCCACTGATTCTTACATTCTCTCTCTCTCTCTCTTTTCTCCATATATACATGTAAAAATCTTTGCTTCTTATCTTCTGAGGTCTGGGGTTTTTATAATTGGATAAGGATAAGGTTTTTATAATTGGTTTGGATAAGGAGAAATGGCTTTTGTGTATGTTTGTGAACACAGGGATTCTCTACTGCTGAGCTATACTTTATCCCTTTTCCATTTTTATTTCAAGACAGGAGCTTGCTAAGTTGCTGAGACTGATCTCAAACTTGTGATCCTCCTGCCTCAACTCCTTGCATTGCTGGGATTACAGTAATGAGTCATGACTTTGATATCAGTTAGCTTAGATTTGAATCTGGCTCTAGTAATGGCGTGAACTTGAGAAAACTACAAAGCAACTTTTCCCCACTTTTCTCTTCTATACAGTGAGGATCATGTTGTCTCTGCCCAGAGTTCTGTGATGATGAAAACAGATAATTTACAAACAGATAATGTTTGTAAATTTTGTGTTGATCTCATAGTAAGTGCTCAAGCCATGGAAAGTATTTTTTCACTTAAAAATGATATAACAATTATATCATAATTCTATGTAATTTTTGTAACTATTGTTGTGATTAGATACTAGTCTATAATGCAAATATAATTTGTTATGGCTCATTCACTTCCATTTCATTTGATAGGCGATTTCCAGTTTTTGGTCATATAGAAAATACTGAATTAATATATTTTTTACATTTATTAATCCTTTTTCTTTGTTCTACTCGTGTTCTTTAGACAAATTATTGGAATGGTATTTCTGAGTATAGTCAGAGAATAGAACCTTGACATGGTTCTTAATATATACCAAAATATATATTTTTATATCTCTTTTAAAATATATTGTTTTGGGAGTAATCAAAGTTAATAAGAGTTTTGTACCTTGCTTTTTTCATTCAATATTATGGTAAAGTTTACACATACACACATACACACACACACACAGAATCTCTGTGTCTGTAGCTTTTTCTATATGTGGATTATTGTATTAGATTAAAATATATTTACAGGCATAAAATTATTTGAACAAATGGTATGTCAAGTTGTATGGCCTCTATCTACAAATTGTTTTCCAAAAGAATCGTACAGATTCATATGTCTGCTAATGATTTATGGCCTATCAATTTAACAACACGTTCTGAAGCATTTATTTATTATAATTTGAAAGAATTTTCCCAATGGAGTGGTTGAAAGGGTTTTTTTTTTTTTTGAGAGAGAGTAAGAATCAATTTTATTTAGTTTTTATTAGTTTTTCCTTGCTCTGACACATTGTTGCATACGTGGTGCTGGGATTCAAACTCAGGTCCTTGCTCATGCCAGGCAAGCTCCGTAACTGCTGAGACCCTGAAAAGGCCTTTTAAAATTTTCTCTTGATTTAAATTTTAAATTATTGAGTAGCTTAAACACTTCATTTTTAAAATTTCAAAACAAGGGGAATTGAGACACTGTGAAGTTGCCTGATTTAACCAACAGCCTGATGACGTTCCTCTTCAGTATCTATAGTTCAACATTCTGGGCATTGTTTGCTTCCTTTGTACTTATTGCAGATGTTTTAACATGGAATTTTTATAGGATAAACAGAACTGAGAAGAAAACATGCTCCTCTTTTAGTTTAGTTCTCCAAAGAGGATGCTGGCTGTTTGGAATACACAGATGTAGACAAGGTATGTTATAGTGGGCAGCTGAGGTACACTGTGCCATCTTTATGGAAGAGCAGATGACATCCAACGGTCTTACTCAAAGGTCAAGAAAATTGATTTTTGTCAATAAAAGCACAATTAGACTAAAATACTGTATTGTGTTAACAATACTCCCAAAATATATTTTTATAAAAACACATGCCCTTGATATGCAGATGAGGTGTTTCTTCAGAATACTCTTCCTGTAGAAAAACCTATATACTTTTTTTTTTTTTTGTACTAGGGATTAAACCCAGGACTTCACAAGTACTCTACTGCTGAGCTACGTCCTTGGTCCCTTAGAAAAGTTTATATAAGAAATTAAATTATAATCAAATGGTCAGTAGCCATAGAATCAGGATGAAGTGAGAGGTAGTGGTGGCAGTGGCGGAATGATTTCAATGGTGGGTTTCATTGAGCTACACGAATCTGATGCATTCATTAACATTGACAGGTGGTGGGAATAAGTAGGCCTCAGGTAGAGAGACTTCTCTTCATTGGACATGCTCAAAATCCACTATTAGATTTTTTCCATTTGGTCTCTTTTCCATGCATACTGGCCTCAACTCAATTCTACAATATATGTTAAGCATCTTGTATGTGCCAATCCTTGTACTGGGCTCCAGGACTCCAAAAATGAATAGAAGAAAGCAATTTCTGCTTGTGGGTACCTCAAAGGATGTTGAAGAAAATAAAAGACAGATATAATTACAAAATACTAACTGATGAGGACTTGATTGCATTATAGGTTTAGGACATCTGGACTCTTGTCATGGCTGGCTTGTAGACTCTTAAGATTCAGCTATGACACTTACAAGTTGTGCGATATGAGCAATTTAATGTTACCAGGCCTTAGTTAGGTTACATGTAAAATGTAGACCATAATAGTTGCTACCTCACTGAATTGTGAGGTTTGAGTGATATATGATACTTGGAAAGCTATTAGAAAATGTCTATCACATAATATAGAAGTTAGCTATAATGATAAACTTAATTAAAACTCATGATTCATACTCGCAAAATAATATGGACAATCTAATGTTTTCAAGCCCAGCAAAAGGAGAAATGTGTGGTCCAAACCCTTCCCAGCACTTTAACACATTCACATCCCTTGATAGTTAGGAAGTACATTATTAGGAAAGATAGGATAATCACTTTCTGAAAATATGATAATTTGCTTCAAATTTAGAAATATTTTTTCCTTAAGGGTTTGATATGATAGTTATATTTTTCTTAGAAAAAAAACAATAGGGCTGGAGTGGTGGTTTGGCAGTTATAGCACTTGCCTGGCATGCATGTGGATGCGTGTTCAAACCCCTGAACCACATACACAATGAAGTGTCAGAGCAATAGAAACCACATGAAAAACTAAATAAAATGGATTTTCTCTTTCTCTCTCTCACACTGACCCTCTCAAAAAAAAAAATACATAATCACACACACACACACACACACACACACACACACACATACACACATACCCACACACATATGTATATATATTCTGGCAGAAGTCCACAGATGCATCTGGGCAATTCCAGTATCTCAGCCCAAAAAATATCACTTGGATTCTTAAGCATCTATCTCCACATCCAACAGACACCAGGTTTACATTAATCTTTGACTTTGCAGATTAGTTGCAAACCCCTTGAAGATAAAAATCATGACTTCGCCTTCTTGAGTACCCAGCCTCTAACTCAGAGCATTGTGGATAGTAAGAGTCCATTCATAGTTAATTAATGGCTTAGGTGGTGGACGTTGGTATAAACCTGTCCAGCATCCACTTCTATTTTGGGGACCCATCATACTTTCCTCTTCCGGGTCACATGATCTGGGAGGAGCTCTGGACCTAAGACATCACACTCACAAAATCTTTCTTCCAGTGATTGGTTCTGAAGAGGGTACATGACATAAACTTCTTGTATAAATCTCAGGATTTTGCTGTAAAGGCAGAGAAACACTCTGGCTTTCCTTTGCTTGTGGATTTGAACCTGGAAGGTTTAGTAACTACTGGCAGCCATGTTGTGATTATGAGGGGATAACTTGTGTGAAAATGGAGTGAATAAAAAAGCCAAAACATTCTTCGTGTGTGTGTGTGTGTGTGTGTGTGTGTGTGTGTGTGTATGTGTTACTTGGGATTGAATCCAGAGTGCTCTACCACTGAGCTATATCACCAGCCATTTTTATTTCTTTTTTGAGACAGGGTCTCACTAAGTTGTCCAGGCTGGCCTTGAACTTGTGATCCTTCTGCCTCAGCCTCTAAATTGCTGGGATTATAGACATGCTCTAGGTGCCTAACCTGTCTTTTTTTTGTTTAAGCCAGCTTGCATAGATTTTCCTTTCTTTCCTTTTTTAGATGGGGTCTCACTATATTGGCCAGCTTGAACTCCTGAGCTCAAGTGATCCTTCTGCCTCTGCCTCCCGAGTAGCTGGAAGCACAGACGTGCACCAATGTGCCCAGCTACATTGTTTTCTTTCACATGCAGCCAAATGAATTTTGTTACAATTTCTTCTAAAAATGCAAAATTTATTACAAAATAAATTAATTTCATCCAATGCTCATGGTCAAAGAAGTTGCCCAATTGCTATTTTTCTTGTTTGATTTAATGGACAAATTCATGTTAGTCATTTGTTCTATGTTCAGATGTTACAAAGGTTAAGTAAGTTCCTTGTGTTACAGTCTAAATGGAATTTGCAGTCTCTATTTTCTGTCTTAAGGAATACTTGTCCATTTTACTCAGACAGGTTTTGAAGAGTGGATTGATTATTTACTTACTGCTTTCAGCTATAAGCCTGTTTTTTTCTTCTCTGCTCTGTCATGCTAGGGCTGGGATTTTAACAAACCTCGTTTGAAATCTTCTTTACCAGCTAGCTTCCTTTTTAAGCTGAGCAAATAAGAAGCTGGTGGGGACTGGAATGTGGGAAGGTGGAATTCTTCCTGTTTCCAGTCATGGAAAGTGTCAGTCCTGTAGCAACAAATAGCAGAAAGGTACTACTCTTTGAAGTTTTAATATTTGAGTTTCTTCAGTGTCCACCATTTGCTCTACAGGTCTTCTAATCCTTGTAACAAATATCTAATAGTAAATCTACTCTGTTTTCATGACTTGACCTTGGCTGATACAGTATTTGATACAAGGTTTGGTTCTAGGAAACAGATTTGTAGATTCTGGGATTCTGGGTTGATTTAAGCTGAGAGCTGATCTCTGTCAGTGTAGAATTGGATACGGTGCTCTGTGGCATGCCCTGGCATACACACTGGCATACACTTTTCTTGCTAGGTACCAACATAAGGCAGGCTTTTGCAGACCAAGTAGCTGTTGCATTTGACCGATATGGTAGTAAAGATGGTTAAAAGGGATGTAAGGTGAGGTGACTGCTTCTGATTGCACGAGAGTGCTTCAGGAGGAAAACAAGCTCAGAGATTTTACCTCAAATCATATGCAGAGCACCAGAAGGCTTCTAAGACTTCTTTAAAAAGTATTTCTTTTTAGTTACAAGAATAATTAGATATGACTGAAAATTCAAATACAAATTAAGCATTCACAGATTGGCCAAGTCTCATATGTGAATATTTGGACAGTAATTTAGAAGAAACAGAATTCTGTGACAAGGAATGAGAACATTTGGGAAATTTTGGATGAAGCTGAGAATCTTAAAGTCTCCCCACACCATCCCTGAAATTCCTTTAATTGTGGAACTATTTGATGATGCTAATGTTCCCTTGCCTGAAAACCTGTCATAAGCACATGAGACAATAGCCTTGGTGAAGGAGATCCCAATTCTTTTTAAGTCCCAATGGTCTCAACTTCCATGGTCTTCATGATTTTCCTAGAATTAGTTCCCAGCATATTCTGGGGAAGAAGGGCAGGAAAAGGCTTATATTCCAAAAAGTCTCGGGATTCTGTTAAATTTGCATTAACAATATATTTAGGGAAGGACACTAAAGATATTAGAACGAGAAGAAAAGTTAATAACATTGGATTGGGGCCAAATTTAGGTAGCCCTTACATAGGGCACTTCCAAGAGATTTTTGGACTTAATGATGTAGATAGTACTAATTCCCAAGAAATGATATTATTTTGTGTATCAAGGCCTCATATAATCTCTTTACACATTGATTCTTGGTATGGCTATAATGCTTTCTTTGGCCAATGAGGCATTAGCAAATGTGACCTAAACACTTGAAATGTGCCTACATTCTGCAGCTTTCTTTCTTTTTTTTTTTTTTTTCTCCTTTCTTTTTGTTTTTGGATAAACTTCCATGGTGAAGAAACCTGGACTAACCTACTGGAGACACATAGCCCAACCAACAAGTAGCACCAACTCTTTTTTTTTTAAATTTTCTATTATGGAGTTGAGTAATTGTGTAATTATAAATGCATATAAAGTAACAATATGAAATGCATATGTTCTTTTTTTTTTAAAGAGAGAAAAGCAGTGAGAGAGTGAGCGAGAGAGACAGACAGAGAGAATCAATTTTTATTGAGTTTTTCACATGGCTTTCGTTGCTCCGACACTTAGTTGTGTACGTGGGTTGCTGGGGTTTGAACTCGTGTACTTGCACATGCCAGGCAAACGCTGTAACCATTGAGCCATTGAGCTCCAGCCCCAAATGCGTATGTTCTTAAACCAGAATTACCCCCACATCGTCCAAACCCCAGTCTCTTGATTCTTCTATTTTTTGCCTCTACAAATGATATAAATGCTAAGACTGTGAATTTTCCAGAAATAAGTGATTGCATAAGTATTATTTGGATTCTCAGGGGGGTAATGAGTAGGCTACATTGTTGATTGTCTCCCCAGATCCCTCCCTATCCTCCTTACCTCTCCTCCACTCCCCACTTATTACCCCAACTCCACATATCTATGATTCCCCTAAATTATGTGTTGCTATTCCTTTTCTGGGTCTAATACATGAGTTTGACAAACTTTCACCGAAGCCTGGGTTTTGATCTAGCCTCCACAAATGAGGGAAAACATTCAATTCTTGAGACTCTGGATTTGGCTAACTTTGCTCGGCATGATTTTTAGCAACAACTCTTAAGACATGAGAATGCAACCATCTGAGAGAAGTCATCCTTCAGCAAAACTGTCATCTAGCTGCAAATGCATGAGTGAATTCAGCTGACACTACATAGAGCAGAAATGAGTTGTTCCCTCTAAGCCCAGAATCATGAAAACACATAATTGTTGTAAGTTGCTAATTTTCAGTGACTTAGTTTGTTAAACAACAACTGAAAGACACATATTAGCTTGAGTACTGGGAATAGATCTATTTGCTTTGTGGATTTACTGAAACCTGGTCTTAGTGGTAGGCTACGTTCAATGATATTGAGGATTCTAAAACTTTAGAGAGATAGAAATAGCGGAGCAATTTATCATCAACACATCTTTTCTCACCCCACTGGGCCCTGGAAGGGTCTACGGAGTAGTCCCTTCACCAAAGCACTGAGAAATGAATAAATGAGGGGAGTTCCTGGCAACCTCAAACACTTCCATGTGACTGTTTTCTATAGGCCAAGGATGATGGCGGGAAATGTCACCACTAAGATGGACTTCCTTATTTCAGTGCCCAGGAACTCTTGTGGTGGTTGGCTCTAAGAATTAAATAGATGAGCAAACTCCCAAATCATTTCTTGATCTATAGAATAAAAACTAGACCTGATGTGTCACAATCGAGAAGCAGTTTCTTCCTTAATTACGAAATTGGTGTGAATCAGAATATATTTTACTTAACTATTTCACAACTAAGAAAAGGATTTTAAAATAGGATTTTAAAAGATTTTATCCTAAAAGGGTTAAAAATGTCTAAATAACCCTGAATTTTCCAGATCATCTATATTACTATTTTATAGATAATTTCAATACAAACTTTAAAAAAGTTTTTTTTTTTTTTTAGACAAGGGGTCTATGTTACCCAGGATGGTTTCAAATTTCTGTGCTATAGTGGTCTTCATGCCTCAGTCTCCTGAGTGCTTGAGTTACAGCTCCACAAATTGAAAGAAAGCTGATGTTTTTGTCAAAAAATTGACACAATTTATTAATAGAGCTCAAGATATATTTATTTATTTATTTTTGATATCAGGGATTGAACCAGAGGTGCTTACCCACTGAGCCACATCCTCAACTCATTTTTTAATTTTGAGACGGGGTCTTGCTATTTTGCTTAGGGCCTAAGTTTCTGAAGCTGGCTTTGAATTTGTGATCCTCCTGCCTCAGCCTCCGGAGCCACTGGGGTTACAGGGTACACCACTGTGATCAGTTCAACATATATATTTATTAAGGTGAAAAGAATTCATATTTCCTAGATGATTTTTTATGTGCTAGATGCATATAATAAGTGTGAGAGAGGTATTATTGTTAGGATGTCTATATAGAGATAAAGATATTGAGGCTTAAAGGGGGTTAAGTAATCTGCTAAAAAGATTAAATTATTAACCAAATAAATCACACAACTAGAGAATGAGTGGGGAGAGGTAGATCAGATTAAATATAAACCAACTACAAATTTAAGAATGGGCACAGGAAGAAGAATGATTTAGAAGCAAATTTGAGGGTAATCCAAGACATGAAAACTTAAATTATCACGAAGAGTCAGTGTTTTCACTTGTTGAAGTAGCAAAGTTATATTTGAAAAAAAAAAACCCAAAAAACCATTGTTGAAAGAATATGCTGATAGCAATGTAAACAGACACCTTTATTAATGTGTTAAAGTGTTTTCATAATTGTATAACATATATTATTATGTCAATATTTTAAATTAATTTTCATGTAAATATCAAAAGCTCTTGAGAATTTTTGTTCTCTAATGGAAATGGCAAGTAATCCAAAGAACCATTTTCATGACTCTAGCTTTTCACATTATGCACAATTATTAGTTATTCAGGTACATTAGCAGATGCATGATTTTTTTAGCTCTGTAAAGCATTTAGCCAAAATGTTAATTTATAGATAGCAACTTGATAAACAGACACTTCCTAGGAGCAAATTGGCAGTGTGACTCAAGAGTCTGAAAAGTGTTATACTCTAACTCCATAAATCCGTTTTCTGGCATCCATTTTAAGGAAATTATATGTAAAAGACATGTATTATCTGTCATAGTATAATATATCAGCTAGGGCACTGAAGTGGATAATTAGAGTATTTAATTAAAGGAACTATAAAGGCATGGACTGGACATAGGGAACCTCAGGGAATACGAAGTGCCCCAGAGTAGCAGGAAGAGGGTGCGTGTGTCTGTGGCACTTTGGCACACAGGTGTGAAAAGGGGAAGGGAGGGAGCAGTTGCTGGAGCACAGCAGTAGTGTAAGCCTGATCGAGAGGTTAGTAGACAGGAACTCTGACCTTTAGTTGAGAGATTTATCCAGCCAGGAATGACCCTGGAGAGGGAGAGCCTGGGGAATAAACTCTCAACATCCCCCTTCTCTCATTGGCTAATCTCTTACCAGTGTCTGCTTTGGCTGAACCAAAACAGAAGCCGAGGGCAAAAATAAACCTATTGTTATAGCCTATCTAGTCTATCGTCTATTCAAGTCAGTCTCCTGGGGCACAAAGCAGAGTGGGGAATGCTGGAGAGTA
Source organism: Aplodontia rufa (assembly GCA_004027875.1). NCBI lineage: Eukaryota > Metazoa > Chordata > Mammalia > Rodentia > Aplodontiidae > Aplodontia > Aplodontia rufa. The sequence goes on along the minus strand of PVKS010001892.1, from coordinate 93,873 downwards.
GGTCTACAGGGGTTGATGGGAAATATCCAGCCCTAAAGCTTTCAACTGAAGTGGCAAAAACACCAGCATTGACCATAACCTTCCATCAATGGTGGGATGATTACACTGTGTCACAGCTACTCAGTAGAATATTAAGCACACGTTAAAAATGAAAATTAGAAAAGCTGGCCAACAACTTAAGTACAAACTTATAGTATAAGACACATTTTTTAAAAGGAAAGAAAATTATATTTTATATTTAAATTTATATTCATAAATGGACAAAGAGCAAAAATAAACAGCAAGAATGAAAATACTTGTGATCAGATGATGAGATCATAGGTGATTTTTATTTACTTGCTCTTTCTCAATTCCTCAAATTCTCCTTAATGCTATGTTTGCTCCCTTTGTTAAAGGCAGTTTTTTTTTTAAATGTAGAACTCATCTACCTCTTTTAAGAATTGCCATTATATACTTTTTAACCAATCATATCAAAGTTATTAAGAGTAAGAGAGTTAAGTGTAGCTGTTCTCCTCCAATTGTAATGAATCTTGGAGTTAATCATGCAGAAGGCACTTATCACATGCAGGGTTCTGCAGGAGTGAGGAAATTCCACTCTCTCCTTGCCCTCCAGGAATGCAGGGGAAAGAGAGAGCAAGTGCTCAAATCCTCATTATCCAAAACTTAGGAAGATAACTGCTTTTTCAGAGAGGGAAAAAGAAAGCATTCCTGTGTCCAAAGGAAAGAGAGCTCATAGTTGAAGAAAATTGGAAAATATTCACAGACAGTGATAACCTCTAAAGAGTGGACAAGATTTTTTCAGGAAGCATTGATGTCCCAGAAAGATGTATTCTGGACAGAAGGGGGAGTATAAGTCATGTGAAGGCCCATTGAGCATTTTGACTTTGCTGGAAGTTGAGGTATGTATCAGAGAGCCTGTGATACAAACCCCATGCTATACAGTTAGGCTAGAAATTTCCTGGAGAACATAGCTCACTGCTCCCTTATGAGTAGGACTTAGGAGAAATTTCCTGCAGATACATTGAATTGATAATGTCCTGCGCATTACCTATTTGGCAAGTGATAGTGGCTGGTATGTAGAGGGATTACTGGCTATACCTGATATCTATCAGACATTTACTATGTATCACACATGCCAAGTGTCTGATAAAGGAAGGTGCTAAGTATCTTTCTTTTTTTCTTTCTTTTTTAAATAGAGAAGGACAGTGAGATAGAGAGAGAGAGAGAGAGAGAGGGAGAGAGAATCACTTTTATTTAGTTTTTCATGTGGCTTTCATTGCTCCAACAATTTATTGTGTACGTGGTGCTGACCTTCGAACCCGTGTACTTGTGCATGCCAGTCAAGCGTCGTAACCACCAAGCCACCACTGCAGCCCCTAAGTACTTTTCTTATACTACTCATTGTTTAGATATGGAAATTGAAACTCAGAGAGGACAACTGATACATCCAGAGTTGTATACCTCATGCATAGCAAAGCTGAGGTGTAAATCTCTGAGCACTCCACCCAAGTTTCTGTATTCCTCCCCAGAAAAAATAAGAGTGAAATTAATTCTGGATTAGTGAAGAGACCATGGGATACATGTGACTGCTAAAATTCCACCTAAATGTCCCATCTGGTAAGAAATCAGGGCACATTAAGGGCTATAGTAAATATGGGTTTATTTTCCTAGCTCTGTCCCTTCCACTCTGAACAGGTAGCCTTAGTCAAATTATGAACCTCCCTGGATCTCAGTTTACTTTTCTATAAAGTGGAGACATTAACAGTGCCTTTCCCAGAGGGTTTTGAAAGAATTCACTCCAGTAATATGTTTAGAGTGCTTAACAACATTGGACCATTAGTAAGTACTTGATAAATATTAGATGTTAATATGTTATGCTACAATGTAGACTATTTCCCACAGTGGGAAACACTATCTCATGTTCTCCTTCTGTGACAATTTTTGGTCCTCCCATGACAATACTTGGATTTTAGGATACTAGATTGGGTACAGAAAATGGCTCCAGGTTAGGACTAAATATGGCAATATTTTGTCAGAATTTGTTATGCCACTGAATTCCTGAGTTAAACACAATCACCCAATCCTGATTATCAATCAGGATTCAACATGCCAATCACATCTGGGAGGTGCGACCCAGCATAGGTGGCCTTGTTTCCCAGGGAGAAAACCTTGTCTGCCTGTCCTCTTCTCTATGGCACTGGAAAGCACATCAAGATGGGGTCTCTGTACTGCTTCCCTGTCCAAACAGGGAGGCTCGGAAGCAGCCCAGGAACCCTATTCTGCTGAAAGAGGCATATAAGAGTGCCTCCAAGGCTTTCAAATCCATGGGAGCTACATATCCTGACAAAATATTAAATGCACTAGCTTGAAAGAGCTCTGAGCAAGCCATGTAGCCAAAAGCAGAACATCTGAAACACTCTGAAGAATGAACAATTGAGTTTTATTTTTCAAAGACCTTTTCTGACTTATACAGACCAAATATTTGAGAAACTAAGATGTATGTATTTTGTTACTCATTTTTATAACCGTTCATTCTCATTAACCCCAAATTCTGCTCAGTCTAAGCACCAGTTAAAGAGCTTGCTTTAGGCCTGCTAGTCTGTGACTATTATGCTAGCCCATGTATACATTTGGACAGTTCATGGGTCAATTAATGCCCTGAGCTTCATGGCTTGAGCATAAAGGCCAAATGTAAGACAACTAGCTGGGTGCAGTGGCACATTCCTGTAATCCCAGAAACTCAGGAGGCTGAAACAGAAGGATTGAAAGTTCGAGGCCAGCCTCAGCAACTTGGTGAGACCCTGAGCAACCTTAAAAGACCCTGATTCAGATTAAAAAATAAAAAAGACCTGAGGATATAGGTCAGTGGTAAAGCATCACTTGGTTCAATCCCAATATTAAAAAAAATAACAAAAAATAAGATAACTAACTTGTTATGTAGTCCAATTACTCTCGCCTTCAACACACACTACGGGAACCCACAGGATTTCCACAGTGCTAATCATCAAAGGTCCTGTATCAATAGCTATGGAAACCAAGGCACTGAATTTAACTGAGGTTAAGTTTAAAATCATACAGACAATCAGGGTAGAAGGCTTAGCTTGGGGCTTTGTCTACTATAGCTACCCATCTGAAATTGCTACATGCCATGGATTTTTATTGTATATCATTTATTTCTAAGGTTAAAGAAAAATTTCCCTAAGGAAAGATACAGTTAAAAACAACAACATTAAACAAGGTACCATGTTGGCTAAAAAAATATTTAGTGATTTAGACTTAAAAAAAAAAAGACTCAATGCCTTTACTCAACAATTCATGTATTTAATGTATACTTAAATGCTTTCTGATTATTAGAACAACTTCAAATGCTATCAAAATTCTAGGAAGCCATACAAGATGTCAGTTATGGCTTGAGTTTGTACAAAGCTGTCTGTGAGCTTCCAGTCTCCAGAGGAAGTGATAGATAAAAATAACTATTGGCAATCTGTTTGCTTCTGTAACTGGAAATTTCCATACATCCCTGTTTCTGACTTGCTTTGGAAAGTTAGGGGGAAATAATTCTCTTTGCTTTCAGTCGGTCAGCAAGGAGACTTAGGACTCTCATTGGGGCCCAGGATCCCATGGAGTTACTTTTTAAAGTGCTATAAATAGTGTTTGTTCATAGTCCCAGGCTGTAGAGGGGAGAGCCCCAAGTAGTGAAGGGCTGGGCCACTTGAGTTCCTCCAAACACAGCATGGCCAGGCTCTGTCTAGTCTTGCTGCAGGCTCTTGATCAAAGTGCTGGGTGATTCAAAAGTATTTGAAAAGTGCAAATGGCAAGCTCTGCAGGTCAAGGGATCCTTGTTCAGATTCTGGAAGACTCTTGAGGATATAGCATGAAGTCACTCCAGCTCCTAAGACCACAGGTTCAGATATGGGGAGAAAAATCGACAGTTAGGAAAAAATAATCACAGTTCTGATTAGAAAACAAAATATATAACCTCTCAAAAATAGACTGGAGTGAGAAACTAGAGAACACACATCTGTCGGAATTAGCATGGTTCAAAATCTTTTGTTCCATTCTCTCTACCACTGCCCTAGTCCAAGTCTTTTCCGATGTGTACTGTAGGAGCCTGCCCTTCCATTCTAAGGGCCATGGACACCTCTGTAACACTGGAACACATTTCACAGGGCTTGCTATTCATAATGTTTTGCAGTTCCTTATTGCCCCAGCTGTTTTTATTATTTACTACAGATTTCATTCTCCATCCTGCTCTCCCTATTCTTGCCCCAGCAGGATGACATTGTAGACTGCTATTAATGACTTCTGCAGCCCCCTCCTTCTTTCCTATGGTCTGAGCAGAAAGGAAACTTGACGTCACTTGATGTGGGATGGGCAATTATGAGGATTATGAGGCTAAATAGGGTGATCTTTGGAATAAAAGGATAACAAAAGAACTGCATAATTTTCCAAATATGTTCTAAGAAGCACAAGGTAGCTCAAGGCCCTTTCAGGAACTTATATTTTACATCTTCTATTCCAATTCCACCACTCTTTTAAATTAAAAAAATTTTTAAATTTTTAATTGACATATAATAACTGGATATATTTATGGGAAACAGTGACATTTCAATACTGTATACAATATAATAATGATCAGATCAGGGTAATTAGTATATTCATTGCCATTAGTATATCTAAATATTTTTATTTGCCTGGGGAACATTAAAATCCTCTCCACTAGCTATTTCAAAATATACAGTTAGTTGTTGTCGATCATAGTTATCCTACTATGTGCTATAGAACAAATTTTTCCTCCTATCCAATTGTATCCCTGTATCCATTAGCCATCCTTTCTCTTTTTCCCTGTATACTTCTTTTTTTTTTTTAAAGAAAAAGGGGACAGTGAGAGAGAGAAAGAGAGAAAGAGAGAGAGAGAGAGAATCAATCTTTATTTAGTTTTTCATGTGACTTTCACTCCTTGAACACTTTGTTGTGTATATGTTGCTGGGGTTTGACTCATGTACTCGTGCATGCCAGGCAAGCACCTTAACTGCTGAGCCACCGCTACAGCCCCTCCCCTGTATCCTTCTAATCCTCTAATAATCACTATTCTACTCTCTGCTTCTATGAGATAAACTACTTTAGCTGCCACTTGTAAGTAAGAACATGCACTATTTGTCTTTCTGTATCTAACGTATTTTATGTAACATAATGTACCCCAGTTGTATCCGTGTTGCCACAAATGAAAGGATTCATTTTTTATTAAGCCTGAATAATATTCCAATGTTTATTTTAGAACATTTTCTTTATGCATTCATCCATCAATAGACAATTGGTTGATTTCACATCTTGGCTACTGTAAATAGTGCTATAGTGAACATGGCAGAACAGGTATCTCTTCAACATACCCAGTAGGAGGTTGGCTGGATCATACAGTAGTTTTGTTTCTGTTTTCAAGGAACCTTATACTATTTTCCATAATGGCTCTACCAATTTATATTCTAGCCAACAGTGTGCAAGAGTTCCCTTTTCTGCACATCCTCTCTAGCAGTTATCCTTTGCCTTTTTGATAATAGTCATTCTTACTAGAGTGAGGCGATATATCATTATGATGATTTGCGTTTGCCTTGAGGTTAGTGATATTGAACATTTTTTCATATGCTTTTTGGCCATTTGAGAAATGTCTGTTCAGATAAATTGCCCATTTTAAAATCAGATTCTTTCCGCTGTCATTTGAGTTCACATTATATGTTCTTTACCACTGTTTAAATCTGCTTTATATATAGGAGTTCTGCCTGTTAATTTCTTTGTAAAAGTGTTATAATGGCAAAAGAAAACAATTGGGAACCACTGGGATAGGAAAGAGGAAAAGAAACACTTGTGGTAGAATGCTGAGGTGGTGGTTAGTTCCAGGAGGAAGTTCTTAAGGAGAAGACAGGATTCTCATGCAAACAAACAAAGCCGAACAAGAAAGACAGTGTAGAGCAAACTGGCTCTTTTTATTTGAATTTTAACCCAAATTATGCCAATGAGAACAGTTTTTTGAGTATATTATCTCTAATATGTGATTATAAGCATCTCAGATGACTGATATTATGCTTAATTCATCCTTAAAATTTCCATAAGGCCTATTTGACACAGAGTCTTACAACAGTAGATGCTTAATACAGGTTGCGAGTGGATGAATAAATGAAAGAATAACACAATACTGAGAACTGCAAGATCTATTTTTTTCCCATCATTATTTCTTAAAACATTCATTTATTATCTCTTAGCCCCAGTATCACTAGCTCTAAAATGAGGAAGTTAGACCGTATGGTCTGTAAGCTCTAACAAAGCATGACTTGATGACTAGCATAATCTCTTTTTTAAAGGACATGATACATATCTATGGTATCAGAATCTACTCCTAAAGTATTACTGCTTGACAGCCTAGTTGTCTGCAAAAGAGAAAGAAGTCACCAGCCCAAAGACCAGCTCAAGAAGGTTAGATCAAGATAACTTCTACAGATGGAAAGGGCCGTGTACTATAGAAGGAGACACAGGGATCCTGAATTGCAGCTCCAATCCTACCCCTAAGTTATGAAATAACCTTATACAAGTCACCTTGTTTATTATGTTCTTGGGATGTATCCATCCCTTTCAGCATAGCTGTGATAGAAATCTTTAAAAGACAACCGAAACACAGCTATGCACCTTTAAAAGAAAGTATAGCATTACGTTCTCTGGAGTTGACAAGGACACAATGAAGAGTCCTGTATAATTCATTAACCACTGGGATATATAGGGATGAGCAGGAGATCTCTCTTCTTCTAACAGGCAGTCCTGGGTACTTAAATCTAATATGTTGGGACATTTAAAGTATATTAAATGTATTAAAGTATTTTTAAAAAGACACATAAAAGTAGAAAACCATGCAGGAGTCTACAACCCAAAGACAATATTCTTGGAATTTTCATATTTCTCCTTCTTCTTGGAGAAAGCAGATGGGTGAGGTGGATGTAAAAACTTTTTTTTTTTAAGAGAGAGAGGGAAAGTGGAAGAATGAAAAAGAGAGAGAATCTATTTTTTTAGTTTTTCATGTGGCTTTTGTTGCTCCGACACTTAGTTGTGTATGTGGTGCTAGGGTTTGAACCCACGTCCTCACGCATGCTAGGCAAGTGCTGTAATTGCTGAGCCACCACTCCAGCCCAATATATAAACTTTTAATATGGAGATGAATGATATAGTAGATTTTTATATATTACCTTTTTCTACTTTTTATTATACAGAAAGTATTTTCCTACATTGTTGTTCCTCAGAAATGGAATTTTAAAATGACAATATATAGTTTATAGAGCACAAGTTTCAGTTTTTTCCCTGTTGTGTCAGTCAGGATATACTAGGTTTTGCTGCACTAATCCCCAAATCTCAATGTAATAAACAAACTTTTATTCTTGCTCCTGTTTCATGTCTCATGTTTCAAAGACCTCTGCTAATTTTAGTTTCTAAGAGTCTGAGGCTGAGGTAGCAATTACTACCTCAAACATTGCAGGTTACTAAGTCAGATGGAAAAGAAAACAGAAAAGCACCTGCTTGTTCTTAGCTGCTTCCATTTAGTTGACCAAAGCAAGTTATATACCTCACAGCTACAGTTGCAAGGAAGTGCAATCCTATCAATTCGCACAGGCAAGAGTTGCACGAAATAGTGAAACAGCACCAACGACCTCCACATCCACCACGGAGGAGGATGAGAACAAAATCTCTGGAATCTCTAGTTTTATTTGAGTCTTTTCCCTTTACAATATTAAAATAGAAGCCATCTGGGGAGGCTAAGTAGTGTGGATCTCCTTAAAAATAAGATTAGGCAGCAACTTTTCCAGAATTGCCTAGAAAGTTAGGGGTAGAATCACAGAGCGGAAAACCCCACTGAGCAACTAGCCCTGCTGTGCACGCTCACAATAATCACATCTGGCTTCTGCTGCCAGTGAAGCCAAACCAGCAAGCCCTTCCTTTCTTAAGTGGGAAGGGAGACTATTCCTCCAAATAAAAGTCTGTCAAAAGCATGTGCAAGGGACATGCCCAGGCCAAGTCCCAAGAAACCATCTCTCAAGATGATGCTGAGTCAGAATGCGGGTGTAAAATGACTCTCAGGCAGCCTTAAAGTGGATACTTCTTTGGTTCAGGGTGAAGGTGAGCTGAGATGGCAGAGAATGGGCATGGGAGATTGAGAGTCTGCAGCTGGCAGAGTCTAAGTAATGTTACAATATTAACAACAGTGATTTCTGGAAAACAGCTTGTGTATTATTTTAATATTCTTTTTACTTCTCCCTTTTCATTTATTTTATTTTATTTTCCCTATTTTATTGGTGCATTATAATTAAACATAATAGTAGGATTCCCTGTGACATTTTCATGTATGTACATGATTCAACAATATAATTTGGTTAATATTGTTCCTCAGTGTTTCCCATTTCCCTCATTCTTTCTCATTTTTATTGTCAGAAGAAATATATTTAGGAGTGAGCTAAATTTGGTCAAAATTTGTTATATTCTTTTAAATCTATCACAGGATAAACTATAAGATGCACAGCAAAGTTATAACTGGAAAAATATCAAACACTGGATAGCTGCATTAACACAAATATCTCACTTCCTTACACTGATGAAATAAACATAAAATATAGACACACAGATACAGCCAGAAAATGCTATTCTCATGTTCTTGGGAGTGATAGACTGTGTGTTCAATGCAGAGGCATGAGCTGGGCAGGGGGAGTCTTACGGATCA